>NJDC01004418.1:166126-176195 GCA_002245475.1 Calephelis virginiensis
GTGCAGTTTGATCCAACTTGAAAGATAACTTACATCTCAATTTATGATCAAAAAAATTATCATCTGATCTAATCCAGAACAGGCAGCTAGTCTATACATATAAAAGAAAGTCGTATTAGTTACACTATTTACAACTCAAGAACGGCTAAATCAGTTTGGCTTAAACTTGATGGAAAGGTAGCTTAGAACCAGGAGACAAATAGAGAATACTTTATATCCCAATCGACTACGAGGAAACTAGAAAAAATAACATTTTAATTTTTCCCATATAAACTGAACGGGTAAAACGAAGTTCCCCGGAACAGGTAGTAAATGTATTAAAATTAACCTCCATTTCCCGCGGTCATCGTATTACGCCGGAACAGATAAACCCAATTTTTCTAATTCCTTTTTCGTTGTGTAAGTTATTGTCGTCGTATATGAAGGGAAAAGCCGGGAAATTCACAGTAAAGTGGGGAAACAATACTCAATTTGTTTTCCATAAAAACTGTCAGTAGCTGCTAATGTAAAGCGATACGAAGTTCGCCTGGTCCATTTCCATTATCTCTTGGTGAAATTTCATCATGTTGCTTATTAAGATGCAAAACAAAGGTGGTGATAAAGCGTTACCAAACTGAGTTCATGAACGCTTAAAGCAGTATTATTTCCATCTTGCTAAATGCTCGCTTTTATAAGCAACTTTATGATATACGTTATAAGGTTTTCTTTATCCGATGACAAATAATATTATTGAAATAATACTGTTTTAAGAGCTTATGGCTACCCCCCCTTGCGTAAGTACGAGTATTTCCGCCTTTAAGCCGGAATTGACAAGTGCAAGCACAGACCCTCTACCATCACGAATATATACGGTGCTGATACTACCAGCCGGCGTAGATCTAGTAGTCGTATTTTCTTGCTCTCTTTATTGTATTATTGTGTTTTTCCCGTGTTGGTCCGGGCTCCGTTGTAGAATAGACTATCTGCCTTCCTGCCAGGCAGCTCGTAAAAGGCGAGCATAGGCTTACCGTCACTAACACCGTGACATCTGACTAGGTGGTAGAGTTTTGCAGCGACTCGCCCGGATTGTTACCACCGCCTTACCTATTCCTGCCGCCATAACGTCATGACGTGTTCCGGTTTGGAGGGTAAAGTAGCCGGTAAACTTACTTTTGCTCGAGGCCTAACATCCAGGCCTCAGGTCGGTAACACACCATTACCACCTTTGGTGTCTCTAGGCGGCGGGAATTTCTTATCATCAGGAAATCCGTCTGCTTGTTTGTCTTCCAATATCATACAAAAAAAACATACTGTGTAAATATATTGATTTAGATATAACAGCACCGTACACTGTCACTATGATGGTAGAAATATGTAAGATGGATCCTTGCAAACCTAGCTCCTTCCACACTCTTAACTCTTTTCATACAAACAAATACATATTAGAATTAGCTCTAAGATATATTAGGTACCGTAAGGCAACATATATACGTATAGTAACAATACTTGTCGGATTAGCTAATAATAAATAAAAAAAGGTTTTTATTTTCCGACTACCCACAAAAACAATCTTCCCCAACGAATTTAATTGAAAAAGAAATTCCAACACTCAAGCATTATCACAGATTTTACCAACTTTTCTGAACAAGAATCTCGCATTAAGGGCATTTTTCTCGTACCACAAAGCAAGTCGACGTAGACAAATGACAGAGGAGAATAATGGGGCAACGTTTATTTTGGGGGCAAATTAATGATTTCGTGCGACTCGATTGCCCCTATCGACAATGTTAATTAGATTCAGATTTATTACAATGAAAGTTAATATCGGGCCCCGAATTAAGGTGATGGGGGTGCTATATCTTTTAGCCGACTTCTATAAAAGTTTATTAACTATTTAATCCTTATCCACGACCTTTACCGAATAACATTCTTAAAAGGTGATTATAAGTTCGACGATAATTTTTATGTATGGCTAACTAGTTTTTAATTATGACGGGATTTTGACCATTTTATTTGAAAGAGGGTACGTACTATGTAGGTGGTCATATTGGCACTAAATTGACGATGGTATTCCAAGAAAATCTAGAGAAACTCTAATTTCTTGTAGACATAGATGACTTAATATTAAAATTGAAATTTGTTTCCATTTGCATTACAAATACGTTTTTGCAAAAGTAACTTTACGACCGTATCACCGAATACGTTGACAGAGGTACAACCAGAGCACCCACGGCAAACAGAAGACTTAGTCCCACTATGTGATAGGTGGCAAGCCTATCGCCACCCGGGCTGATTACCACTCCTGGGTAACGTTGTTTTTATTAGAAAATTAGCTGTTCTGGCGAACTTCGTTCCGCCCGTTCTGTTTGTATGAGAAAAATTAAAATCGTTTTTCCTATTTTCCTCGCTAAAATAAATGATATAAATGTACCCCAAGTCCTTTTCCCGGTTCTAAGCTACCTGTACATCAATTTTCAGTCTAATAGGTTTAACTATCACAACTTTCGATTAATCTATCATTTTTTTTTTGTTTTTATTTTTTTAAGGTGTATTCTGCTATTCGGGGCGAAGGCAAATCCAACGAATCAATAACCATGAAAATTGGTCCAGCAGATCGCGAGTTATAAGTGTTTTAACAAACCCGACTTTGTTTTATATATATAGATTGTAAAAACACATTTTTCTATTTTTCTCATTCTAATTCTTTTTTGATGTTTTATTTTTGATATTATTGTTAATTATTCAGTACTTTAAAAGAAACTTAAGAATTAAACACGAATTTAAACAAAATACATGCATGAAGCAATATTTTCGACGACTATTTTTATGTATGGCCAGGTTTTTTTGAGTGTGGTCGGATTTTTATTATTTTATTTGAAAGAGCGTGCTATCACATGGTCAAATTGTCACCAAAAGTGCTTATGGAATTCCAGATAAAATATAGAGAAACCCCCAGTTTTGTATACGTAGACGACATAATAATAAAATTGAATTAGGTTTCCTGAAATTTGACTGCATTTAAATCATGTTCTTTTCTATTGTTTTGACCAAGTCAAAAGACGTGATTATGGTTTTATGTAAAGTTTATGTAACCCTAAAGAATAATGTGATAGAAGGAAATCCATATACATACCACTAAACCATACCACTAAAAATGCAGTCAGACTGGTTTTTTTCACGTTTTCACGTCTAAATCACTGAACCGGTTTTGACGAAATTGCGTATACATATAGTTGAAGCCCCGAATTTATATACAGGCTACATTCTTTTTAAATCATCCCCTCTAGTACTATAACGAGGAATGAAAGGTTATATGACAATCGTAACTATTCTAAGTTGACGAAGTCGAGGGTAAACAGCTAGTGTATTATTCTAGCTGTTTCCCCGTTCCGCTTATATAAATAATTAAATTAAATTTTAATATGTAACGCGTAATGACAACGAAAGACTAAAAATGTATATATATTTTACTAATGCTAAAAATGCAGTCAGACTGTTTTTTTTCACGTTTTCACGTCTAAACCACTGAACCGGTTTTGACGAAATTGCGTATACATATAGTTAAAGGCCCGAATTTATATACAGGCTACATTATTTTTAAATCATCCCTCCTAGTACTATAACGAGGGATGAAAGGTTATATGACAATCGTAACTATTCTAAGTTGACGAAGTCGAGGGTAAACAGCTAGTGTATTATTCTAGCTGTTACCCCGTTCCGCTTACATAAATAATTAAATTAAATTTTAATATGTAACGCGTAATGACAACGAAAGACTAAAAATTTATATATATTTTACTAGTGGACCAATCATACGTCGTATTTCGACTTAACCAAAGTCAAGTATGGCTTGGCAGTTTTGTTACTTCAAGAACTATTGACATAGCAAAAAGCGGCCAAGTGCAAGTCGGACTCGCTCGTGAAGGGTTCCGTAGCAGCAAGTAACGTAATATAGTTCTTGGAGATCATACAGCGGTTGCGGTTTACGATTTGTGTCGTACTAGTAGTTTCACGCAGCTTCGCCTTAGTAACTTGGCTTCTACTGCATCGATTTTGATGAAACAAAGCCTATGTCACTGAGGGATAATATAGCATTCTAAAGGTGCAAGAAGATTTGAAATCGGCCCAGTAGTTTCGGAGCCTATTTATTTCAAACAAACAAACAAAAAACAAATCGCTCCTCTTTATAATATTAGTATAGACTAGCTGTTGCCCGCGTGTTGAATGGTCCTACAGGAACAATTTTTCGGGATAAAATCTATTCTAAGTGTTAAACCAAATTACTCTCTATGTATGTACAAAATTTCCTTAAAATTGATTAAGCAGTTTTTGCGTGAAATAATAACAAAACAAACATGCAAACTTTCGCATTTATAATATTAATTGGATTAAAAAAATACTTACTAGATACCGTTCAGAACTAATTTTCATTGGAAGTTAACATGGCAATTATAAGTTGTTCAATATAAATTATTCAAATATAATGATCAAACATGATTAACATTTTATTGTTAATTATCTTTTTGATAAGGATGCCATCTGCATTTATCAAGACCAACTACTTTGTTTCCAAATATTATGAAATCAGTTTGTGCGCCATCTGTGATCTTTTATCGTTTACAATATTTTTGTTTGTGTGTGTCTAATGTAAGGTAGTGTGTGTAATGTTTTATTTATTTATTTGATAAAATTTATAAACATTACTAAAGAAAAATTTAAAGGGTCTACACTTCTCCTACACATAAGGTATAAGAGTGATAAACTTCATACTCCTACGTCCGCGCAATGTTCGTAAAAATTGAAATTATTGCTTCAATTTTCTTGGACATGAAAATATCATAAAAGCTATCAAACCCTATCGTATAAGCTCAAGAATCCGTATGTTACGAGACTATTATATTTATTATAAGATTAGATAAGATTTGAAATTTTCTTCATCATAAAAATCAAACGAGACCCTCAACATATAAGTAACTCACACTTATCCATTTTGTCTTCAAAGCAATACACATACCTGATTGCTGAAACACGAGCAAAAATTCACTACGAAAATTTCAATTCTCGACCAATTCTGGAATTTGAAACCTAAACCCCAGGTCATAGAAGTCACTTTCGAACAACAGGACTAGTAATTAAATACTCGTGACATAATTCAGCTTGACTGACTCTCAAATTAACGCGTCCTGTTGTTTTAAGCGATTGAATAGCTAGGGTTAACACTTTAGAATAAAAGGGGATGGGGATTCAGAAAATGTCTTTAAGTTTTTGTCGCCAACCCTATTTGAGATTTAATTAGACAAGACTCATTTGCTTTAATTAACTTTTCTGAATTAAAGGTTAAACACCTCGTTAAATTATATGAATACTTATATGCTAATTGAATTTTTGACGGCTTTTTATGAGGTTTGAAACGAACGAGTCATCTTATTTGGTACCAGCACCTGACCCGTTCTTTTGGTCGTAACGTCTGTGCACATTTATGTCATGTTCCAAGGGTAGGGTAGGGTAGGCAAGGGCTGATGTGGTAGGGTTAGAGTAAAGTGGAAATGGCTTTAATACTCATACCGTCTTATCATAAACATAAAGTACTTTAAGGTTTAAGTTGACATTATCCTTTGTATTATAGTACAATAAAGACTAAAATGACGACTTAAACCTTAACGTACGTCTATGTTTATTAATGAAAAGGATAATGTAGCGACGCACCTATAGGCTACATTTTTGGTGAAGGTGAAGGTTGTCTTTTATGTGCAGGAGAGCAACCAACTTGTTCAGTAAAATATTGTATTTTCTCAGTAACCAGCGGATTTAAATAATAATAAATAAATAACAGATGTTCCTAGACAAGTTTCACAGAATAAATCTAACCCCAAAGTAAGGAAATTATATGCTTGTGTTATGGGTGTTAATCAAGGATTCTGATACATAGAAATACTTAAATTCATACCAGAATAAATTTAATAAACACCCAGACCCGGAAATACAGACATCTAAATGTTCATCACAGAAACGCCTGATCCCGTCGGGAATAGAACCCGAGCCTAAAAGCATAGGGATGCGATCCAACATCATCAAGTGGTGAACTAAAGCCGCGGCAACAGTGAATAATCGAACAGTGAATAAAAATAACAAAAACCCGGGGAGGCCAAGGTTGACATTCCATGATCAGATCACTCGGATATTATCCGAGAGTGGTGTCAAGAGTCTTTGAAACCAGCGTGTTTGTTGTATGAAAAGGGTAATTTGAAGGAAGCCAGACAGGTTTGTCAGGATCGTGAGGCCTGGCACTCGATACTCTCTGCCTATCGCGTAAGGGACTTGGCGTGTAGATATGTATGCATTTAAAACCGCTTAAATCTCTTAGAAAAGTCTTTGAAAAAGTTTTTGTAACTGACTGCCTTATTTATCAATGCAGAGCCGAAAGTCGAAACCAGTGATCAGATTTCGCTGAAATTTGACACCAGTAAGTGACATATTATACATTGTCATAAATCATGAAAATATGTATTAAAGTTAATCTATTTTGCAGTGAGGATTTTCAAATTTCGTGTTTAAACTTAAAAAAAAAACAGATTTTTTATTATACCACAATTCTAATCCAATAATTTAAAAAAATCATTAATATTTAACAATTCTTGAATGTTTTCCCCGTGTTGGTCCGGGTCCGCTGAGTGGAATATACCAATTGCCTCTTTGCCAGGAAGTCGTAAGAGGCGAGCACTGGTTACAATTTTGGTCGGCACCAACAAAGCCACTGGTTGTAGAGTGTTATGCACCAACTTTCCTGGTTAGGGATCCACCACCTTACCTATTCCTGCCGCCGTAATAACTCTGTCATGTTCCGTTCCGGAAGGTAGAGCAGCCATTAGACTTTCACAATAGGAATATAATCCCGACCGCAGGACAGTAACGTACCACTAACATCAATGGTATCTATAGGTTGCGATGGTTTCTTACCATCGGGAGACTCGTATCCCTTTTGTTATGTTATAGGAAGGCAAACAAGCATACGGATTTCCTGATGGTAAAAAATTCGCACCGCCTAGAGACACCATGCGTTGCCAACCTGAGGACGGGATGTTAGGCCTCGAGCAAAAGTAAGTTTTCCGGCTACCTTATCCCTCCAAACTAAAACACGTCAATGGCAAGCACTGACGTTATGGCTACAGGAATAGGTAAGGCGGCGGTAATGAAAAAAATCTATGTAGCTGTTAACTATTTCGACCACATAAGCTTTCAGGCAACAAAACCGCATCGAAAATGGGCCATTCTATCAAAAGTAATAATGCCGCAGAGAGATAGATACACACCTCCATATTCATACTTCATACTCCATATTTTCCGTCCCAGGTCAATATTAATACGTGATGCCAAAATTTTGGACCCCTTTTTACGAAAATTCCGCTGACGCAGGAGCATAAAATTTTGGCACACTTATAGTTTATGTGTAGCAAAAGTGCAGAACGCTAATATTTTTCAATAATAATGCTTATAAAGTACATTCAATCAATAAATAAAACATTAAACACACTACCATGCATTTGACACACACAAACAAATACATTGATGATAACGATAAAAGATCACAGATGGCGGTCTAAAAAGTTTGGAAATAAAGTGGCTGGTCTTGAGAAATGAAGATGGCGTTCTTATCAACAAGATATTAAAATTTATAATGGTCGAATTTCGACCAATGGGCGACCACTAGTCAAAATAAAAGTCTAATCCACGTAGTCGAAGCCTGGGCGGAGAGCTCTATAGCCTACGATAGATAAAAAATCTTTTGTCAAATTCAAAAACTGTAAAGTAGGACAACATATTGACTATACAAAATAACTTTTCAACATTTAATACTATCATTCAGCACGTCAGCTAAACAAAGGCACCGCGATGAAGGCCCAATCTACTGGAAACGCGTCCACGAGCGCTCTGCTGCATGTTTTTAACTTCCAATTTTTTTACAGAACAATCGATATGATATTTATAACTCTGGTTTATGCTGGGGTAGTTTATTTTACAAACTCTTATTCAACTTGTTTGTTAGTAAGGGATATTTAAACTTAATGTTATACCAATCTTATATATAAAATTCTCGTATCACAATTTTAGTTACCGTATTTCTCCGAAAGGGCTTTACCGATTTTTACCAAATTTTATATGTAAATTCAGTAGGTCTGAGAATCGGTTTCTGTCTATTGTTCATACCCCTAAGTGATAAGAGTGACTCACCCCATTTTTTTTATTAAAATCACAAAAAAAATAGGAGAGCAACGTCTGCTAGGTCAGCTAGTAATCTATATATTATATTATATATCCCCATTTCGCGTGGCCGCATCACGCCTGAACTGGTGGACTGATTTTGTTAATCCTTTTTTTGTGTTAATTATAAGATAAGACTAGATAAGATAAGATTCTTATGAATAGAAAACCGGTAAAACTGTAGGGAAAATGGGAAAGGAGTACTTTATTTTTTCCATACATACAGCTATTAGCTGCTTATATCAATTTATACGAAGCTCGCCGGGTCGGCCAGTAATTAAAAATAATTAGTATCTCCAACACTCCATTAAAAATTATGCAAATGACTTCCATCACAAAATGGCGGATTAAGTACACATTTTTACAAACCACCCTTCATGGGTATCAAATTAAAGGACTTGAAAAATAAAACACATGAATAAAAGAATAAAGTCCCATAAAAGCTCTTAAATTAATATTTGTCGCTTTACTTTTAAAAAAGTAAGTAAGTATCTTCACACCTATATCTTTGAAGAGGTTGGCTAAGGTACAACAAGGGTACCCACGATAAGCCAAATTTACTTTTATATGTAAATAAATGCGAAATTTCATGCCTCTTTTTTGTTTATATTATTGGGTCGGCTGGGCCGATTTCGATGCAGTTTTTTTGTTTGAAAACAGATTTTAATGATTCATAGCCATTACATATACGGATTGCACAGGTTCCTTTTTTTTATTTTAGTGTTGTATTATCCTATTAAGCATTTGTATAAAAAGGGTGTGCGAACGAAGCCGGGAAGTTCTACAAGGAATGTGCTATTTGGCACCCGATACTCTCTGCCTATCTTGTAAGGGACTTGGCAGGAAAATATGTATGTTTGTTAATCTGTAAGCTATAATATTAAATATTTTCTTAATATTGTGGTTGCAATAATCAAACAACAAGTAAGGTTTAAAAACATTAGTTACATGGAATAGGATAATTCCGGGTGATATGGCCATTTGTCTAAAGTGACTGGAGTTGGACAGCTTCCAACTCTGAAAGTCGCTGGTTTAAGGTGTGGTACTCAATATGGTATAATGAATGAAGTTTCAGTAAGAATCTGAGGGAAGATAAATTTTCTCTTCGAGATTGTATTTGTTACGAAGAATTCCACGTGCTACGGACAAATGCCAGTTTAAGAGATAGTAACTCTGTAATTATTTTAAATAAATAATTTTCTCATGATATTTGCGCCTGTAAAAGATAGGAGTACAGCCAGGGCACCCACATTAACTACTTACACTTAGTCCCCCAGTGCGATGCCTATCTCCAACTGGACGCGCCCAGGCAACCTAATTTTTTTAGAAAATGGATGAGCTATATAGTGAGTTTTCCGCGCCTAGAAAGGAACCTGGAACTTCGTGAATCTAACGTCAACACTACACCACTAGTCCTTAGATGTTTATTTTAAGTCTGAAGAAACGCAAATAGATGGATTCCCTGATCAGCTACAAATGTAGACATTTTCTTACATTCTTTGAATTTGAAGGTAATTCGGATTTCACATTAAATCCCCGTTAAACCAAAAGTTTTTAAATCTTGAGGTTTAATGAGGATTTATTAAACATGCCACACCGATTTATACAATCACATCTTTCTTCCTTACAAGAAACTATTTTACTATTTTACTTAATATTTATTTTTATTTTATTGTCAGTATTTTATTTAGTTTATTACTATTAAATATATATGAATATATATACTGCCTACCCCGGAAGGGGATAGGCGTGAATACATCCAGTACATTGTGGGACAGGCAGTGTCAAGTATTATGATTCTCGCACACTCGCCTTCCTTCACATGCACTAC
>NJDC01004420.1:0-18065 GCA_002245475.1 Calephelis virginiensis
GTAAAGCCCGTATTTTTGTGTCACCATCTTAGCTTTTTTCTAAAGCTACTGCAATGCATTTTATTGTCATACTCCGGTGAAAGCGTAGAATAATTATTAGAAAAATAATGTGAAATATCATGGCACCATACAAAAAGCATCGCCTTTTTTTATGGCTTGAGACAGTCAACCATCATACGACTCTTCTTAAAATAGTTTGAGACAACCGTGGACTATTGACACCAAATATCCTATAGTTACATGATACATCACTGTCCTGTGGCTATACTTTTAGGTGTATTGTGCAAGCCTAGCAGCCCAACGATTGGCGATAGTTATCTCTGTTATCAGGAACGCAACTGCTTGTTTGCACATATGATATAAAAAAAATAATATAGCGGTACGAGGACATAAAGCTTGGTCTAAATGTAAAGAAGCTATACTAAAAATGAAAATTTGTTATTGTTAAATTTCTTACTCCACAATTCTAAGTCTGCTCTTTGAAAATGCCATATTTGTAATAAAAGATTTGGAAGTAAAGCCTAGCTTGTAATCTACCCATGAGTACCATTTGCATAATGTCTTATGTGTTACTTGGAGTCCATCCATCTTTATTTAAAATCGTCTTAGTAAAGTATTCGTTAGGAATGTATCAGAACATAATTATAAATTAATATCAGTTAAGTTAAATGACAGAAAAATCTAACGCAGACTTTCCCAACCATTATTTCACCTAACCTTCCCGTGCCAAAAATAATATTTCCGTGCCCCCTTAAGCAATGTTCAATAAAGATAGGAAACACACATTTTTCTTATTAATTAAATTATTTATTTTTAGGTATTTTAAATAAGTAGAATAAAGATACAAAATATTGATTAAGGATGAAGAACGGAAGAAAACATTTAAATGGTAAAATACTTTCACGAAAATTAAAATAACCTACATTCTGGGTTTATCATGTTTCTCTCGCACAAACAAATCGGGTTACCATGAAACTTATCATAATTGCACTGCAATTAGCGCATTGTTTTTTTTGCAGAGAGGATTTTAAGCCTACAGAGTCCTCATCCTCCCACTTCCCGACTTCAAAACACCCGTAATTTATTCTTTCTGTTATTTTTATGATTTTTTTTCTTTTCAGATGGGTTTCATCCTGTAGTAGTAGTAAAAATTGCCTTTTGGGGTAGGCCACTCTCGTGGGCGACTGGTTCAGGAATTGGCGTATAGAAGTGAACCCCGGTACAAATACAGCGGTGTATTTTAATCGAGGCGTGCCAGCCAACGGATGAGACCCAGTCGTAACCCATCAAAATGTTCGGCAGAGCGATCCCCTGGGAAAATTCAACAAAATACCTAGGGGTCACTTTAGACAAACACATGTCGTTTGAACCTCATATTTCGCGTGTCACAAACAAGGCTACGTTTGTACTTAGCTGTCTCTATTATCTAATTAATAAAATTAATAAAAAAAAAGAGTGTGTGTACTCATGTACGCACGTAAGAAGTTATATTTCTCGCGATGATTCTGACAACACCCTTTAGACATTGAAGTCGACACTCAAACTGTATTTCCCATAGGTGCATTCTCCATATTGAATTTCGCAAAATGCCACCAAGTAAAGTAAGGGACTGGGACTTTTCTCGCTTGAAGGGACTTATTCAAGTGTACTTAGAGTTCAAACTCATTCAAACTACTCATATCGCGTGCTGCGCGAGCTGAAAGCAGCTTGCGGCCTCACTGTGAGCTTGCGGTGCTTTAATCTTAAAAAATTAGAATTAAGCGGAAATTGGTTTTTATCAGCGGCCATTTTATTTTCGAATATTTGAATTTTTTCATGAGGCTCTGGTAATTGCCACTTGAGCTCTATAAAGTGGCATTGTCTCGAACTCGCTACTTGTTTTTGTTTCGACAGGCCGTTGTCAAAGTTTTGTCCAGCTTAATAAAGTTAAAGATTTGTTATGCATTTATTATTTTAAGAACAAAATATATCCGATGACATGAAATTTTTTACTCAATCGAAGCTGTAGCAGATTTTTAGCAATAACTTCTGGTCGCCATCTTGGATTTTAAAATAGCTGCCAAATTCGGAATCCGCACCCTCGTTACTGTCTCAAATGATACCAATATGGTTATTTATTAAACAGTTGCGAAAATAGCAATTTTTCAGATAATTTTGTTTCGGATGTCAGCCATTTTGTGTTCCAAATTTTAAACTTTTTTTTTTAATTTCTAGCAATTGCCACCTAAGCTTTAAAAAGTGGCAGTGTCTTAGACTCGCTACGCTTTTTCATTAAAGCTGGCCTCTGGTATTTTTTTACCAGGTACTGGTAGCTGAGCAAAATTTCATAGTTCTTACTTTTTAATTAAGCTTTATCGAGGAGTTCATAAAGATTTACTCTAAGTATAACATACAGGTTTTTCAATAATAACTTCCGGTAGCCATCTTGGATTTCAAAATGGCTGACAAATTCAGAATGAGCACCCCAGATTATGTCTCAAACGACACCCATATGGAGTATATCTACAACTGTTCAAAATCTTAAAAATTGTTAAAAAACCGATTGTTGTATGGCGGCCATCTTGTTTTTTGTCCTTTTGAAATTTTTTTCATAACTTCTGGTATTTGCTACCTGGGCTCTACGAACTGGCACCATGACCAATCCTTCATGTTTTTTCGCTTAGGCGGGCCGTCACCTAACTTTTTACCAGATTATGGTAGATCAGATGTTACAATTTATTTATTACTTTCAAAATTTATACTATCCTATA
Source organism: Calephelis virginiensis (assembly GCA_002245475.1). Taxonomy (NCBI): domain Eukaryota; kingdom Metazoa; phylum Arthropoda; class Insecta; order Lepidoptera; family Riodinidae; genus Calephelis; species Calephelis virginiensis. The sequence continues at coordinate 2,751 of NJDC01004420.1, forward strand.
CAGAAACAACTTTTACGCTAGGACTGCCGTGGCAGTTTTTCAATTATAACTTCCGATCGCCATCTTGGATTTGAAAATAATTAAAAAATTCAAAATCTCCGCCCTATTTACCTCTTAAAAGTCATGTTTAGCGACTTGACCCGAAACTTTCAAAAATTTTAAAAAATAACAAAAATGTCCGCCATATTGAAAAAATCCAAAAGCCCTGGCAACACTGAACAATATTCACTATGGAGGCAAATCTCCATCTCAAACCGTTAAAAATCTACAGCCTTTTTAAATTTGTATGGCGGCCATCTTTTTTCCGCCATTTTGGATTTTTTTCATAAAAATTAAATAAATTTTGTGTAACCGATCAATAACTTCTGAGGAAGCAACTTTCTAACTCTAACGGTTCGGACGCAATAAAAAATAAAAAGGTTCGCAACTAACTTTAGGGTGTTTCATTTTTCTGTCGGTAGCAACTAACTTCAGACTGTCACATTTATCTGCCGCTGTGCGCGCGCATCGTAAAAATTCACTTTCATCATTTTTCCCAATCGCGCCAAAAGAAGTATAACTTCAATTAAAATGTCACTTCGTAACAAAATGACACTTTACAAAACATGTGTTAGACCCATATTTTTATTTTTTATTTTGAGTTTTGGCGCCATCGAGAGAAAGGATGGTCGAAGTTTTTTCATAATTATTGAATTTCGTGTTGATATTGAGTGAAATTAGTCAATTTTGGTGGCATTTTGTACAATTTTGTTCAGTAAAAATGCACAAATGAAATAATCATAAAGAAATTAGCGTATCGTATATTTTCTCGTTGCCGCCAAATCTCGTTACATGAGCTTGTGTAAAAAGGCCACCGCTTTACCCAAGAGCCTGACATGACTTATTGACGACTTACGACTGATGACTAAATAAAATTAATTGAAATTGATATAAAATTTGATGCAAATTTCTACTTGACTAATGGCTAAATACTAACGTGAAGGCCAAAAGTTAAAGAAAGAAAAGAAAAAGAAAGACCCATATTAGCTTACGGTAGTGTAGCCTTCGTGCATACCTTCCCACCCATTCTTAAACAGTTACAATTAGTTTAGAATAGGTTCATATGTTTTTTTGCTACTAACCTGCTCAGTAGAGAATTTTTACAATATATTTATGAGAAGACTATGGGATCCTCACCAAGCGTCTGCGGTTGTGCTAGGTGGTCAGCAACATAGGCTGCTACTGCTGCAGCATGGTTACCATCCACAACCGGATTAGGTTGGAATTGGTGTTCTAGGTGCTCGGCAAAGATCTCAGCGCGATCTTGTGCGCGGTTACGAGGGGTCCCGTCTGAGTGACCAAGGGGTCTAATGGGTTGAGGGGATTTGTTCAGCTGACGACATAGCCGGTTTAACGACGACCAGTCGTCGTCAGCCTCCTCGATTCGCTTATCCCAGCTATCAGTAGCTAGGTTAAGCAAATCGTCTTTAATGTCGGTAGTCAGTCTGTTTAATTGTGACTTGAGGGTAGGGCAGCGGGTGTTTTGCCACCTTTTCCTCAGGGCTCGTTTGTTTTTGATTTTCCTAACTATGAACTCGGCTATGGGTGGAGAAGATTTGAATGGGATGATTTTGGAGGAATTTTGGATGGCCTTTTTTAAGGAGTCAGTCAGTTCGTCAGTCAACTGATTAACATCAATGGGCGAAGAGACGGGACGGGATGGGTTGTTGGCCTCTATCTCGTGAGAGAATTTATTCCAGTCCAGAAGTAGACGAGGCGCTGGTGGCGAGAGTCGGGTAGGGATACCCATGGCGACAGTGAGCACAGGCAGATGGTCTGAGCCCATGTCGTCAGGAATAACCTCCAGGTGAGGCCGCTGATTGAGGCCCTGGTGGATAGATAGGTCCGAGTCCCTATGTGGATAATGAGTCGGCGCCTCCGGACCACAGACCGAGTATCCCCGGGCCTCGGCATTAGCGAAGAGTCGTCTGCCCAAGACGTTGGTCGTACTGGAATTCCAGGCAACGTGCTTGGAGTTCCAGTCGCCGGCAGCAATGGTTGGTACCTGACTATCCAGGATGGTGTGGATGTCTTCAGCCACAAAGCGGTTGTGGGGCTGGTGGTATACGCTGTAGATTCGTAGCGGGCTACCGGTGACTGAAACCTCTACACCTAACGCCTGGAGTGAGTCCAGTCGTAATTGGGGCAGGGGTTGGTGCACGACTCTACGCCTGACCAGGACCAGCAGCCCGGTAAGTCCGGTTAGCCAAGTCCCGCTCGTCCTGGCGGTAAGAGTGGTAGTTGGGAAATCTTACCTTGTCAGCTGGGCCCAAGAGAGTCTCGCAGACCAGCGCCACGTCGATGTTATGTTCCCTGAGGAGATTTCGGAAGAGGGCGGCCTTACCCCTAAGATCGTAGGCGTTCCACTGCATTATCCTTAGAGGATGCCTATCCATAATTAGAGTGGAGGTTGGCAATTCCTCTAAGGATTACGGGCACAGGGTCGCGTCCCGCCCGAATGGTAGTTAAAATTTCAATTAAAGGTTCCAGAGTTGTTTCTAAGGCTGTTCTGGTGCCTTCGGAGCCGGTCGTTGCGCCGCCCGTTACTATTTGGAGCGAGAGCGCTGTGACCGGCTCGGAGGTTTGGGTGGCCCCTGGTTTTGGGGCAGAAGCAGTATTTTTTGGTAAATTAGGCACTATTGCTGGAAGTGGAGCGACTGAAGTCGGGCGGGACTTTTTGCCCCGCTTCCTCTTCCGCTTGGATGTGGAGGAGCCGCGGGGCAGGGGGTCGTTGGCAGGGGCCATTAAAGTGGGCCCTGGCACAGTGGATGCAGCGGACGGTCCGGGTTTAATTGTGGCCGCCGCTGGAGGGGCTGTTGTTGTAGTTGTAAGGGCCGCCGCTGAAGGAGCCCTCGGTCTGCGCTCGACTGTGAGGGGTAAGGTGCCTGTCCTCTTGTTGCTGATTTCCTTGCGGAAAACTGGGCATGACACGTAGCTGACGGACACATGAATGAAACTTTTTTTTCTCTATTATTAGTTAATTTGCCTCTTTCTGCGGGCAGCTAAGACTACTTTTAAGCAATGCCTCCATGTCTTCCGATTTTTTTTTAACAGTCATAAGTCACTATATACAAATTCATGTCAGGGTCTTGAGTAAATCGGTGGCTTCGTTATTCAAGCTCATCTAGTGACATTTGGCAGCAGCGAGGTAATACACAATACTAATTTCTTCATGATTATTTCGTTTGTGCACTTTCATTGAACAAAATTGTTAAAAATGCCACCAAAATTGACTTATTTCACTCAATATAAACACGAAATTCAATAATTAAGAAAACCATACTACCATCTTCATTCACAATGGCACCAAAAAACCTTTATTTTTCTTTATCGATGCTCAGAGATGGTGTGGTAATAACACGGAAAACTAATCTTACCTTTCAGCTGTCAATTGTGAACTGGACAATGGCCATTGACTACAAATTGACCACCTTGACAGTTGACCATTCAATCACTCCAGAAAATCTACATGTAATGAAACGTTGGTTGTTGCGCCATTTTGAACGATGACTCTGAGAGACACCATGGTGACACATTTTTTTCAGGTTAATTTGCCCCGTTCTGGCGCTGGCTTTGACCTTTAGACCATGCTGCAACATGTTCCGTAACACTTTTTTTTATGATAATTTGCCCCTTTCATGGGCCGGCAAAGATCGTTAGCCCATGCTGCTACGTCTTTTGAAATAATAAATTATTTTTAAAATAGTCATAAGTCGTTGTACTAAGTCATGTCTTGAGTAAAGTGGTGGCCTCGATACTCAAACATATTAAGTGACATTTGGCGGCAACGAAGAAATACACTAATTTATTCACAAATATTTTACTTTGGCACTTTAACTGAACAAAATTGAACTATTGGCCACCTAACATTACTAATTTGATTGATTTATTTGTAACCAGAAAAGGCTTAATAATTGGCTAAAGTATACAAATCTTTATGATTTAAAGTGCTTTACTTCAAAACGACTTTCTCGTGTATTTATGTGTCAAAATCACTACTAACTCACGTCCTTTAGCAAAGGCATATCCTTCTCTTTCTACGGGGAATGAGATGTCTATTGATACCCATCCGAAGAAAATATCAGTAGATATTTGTATATTCTTTGCTTTATATATACATCAAATCACAGAACAATAGTATTTACAGAGTTTTATTTATGCACCTTAAATGAAGACTCCTAAGATACTATAAAAGTACTTAACACGTTCACGTGAACATGGTATTTTCTGAACTGGATGCGGTGTCGCACATTTTCTTTTTCATATAAACTTGATCGATGCTGAGAGATGGTGTGGTAATGACTCGGAAAACTAATCTTACTCTGATGTTAAATAAGCCTTTGCAATAGCGATGCGACAGCAATGTGATAGCGATAATAGTTATTGTTATGTAACAATAACAAACGGGCAGATACGGGTAGATAATACAGATTGTGAAAATTATTCTTATTCAGATTGTGTGCTCCAAGAAATTGTGTGTTTGTTAAGGAAAGTTTTTTTTTCATCAAAGAAAACAAATTTATTCAGACTTTAAATTAGGTTTTGATAAACTTGAGATATGATGAGGTATCTCTCATAGGAGTCTGGTAATAGTTTCAATTTAGTTTGGAAATTAAAATGAAATGGAAATAATTTATTTGCGGAATCTTTGTTTCAAAAATATTTAAGCATACTAACGACATATTTCACCACATTTTGTTATGCAAATATTTTAATATTTATATGAAAATAACATAAATTTTAACTTTTAAGCAAGTTATTCATATTTTATTCAGACTATAAATTAAGAGACTATAAATAAACGTTAAGTAGCTAGGTACAACATTGTCACACGGCAGCCGTGAGACAATCAGCTGCTTTCGAGAGTTCGTTGACCCCGATGCGTTATAAGCAAGAATTAATTCTTGTAATATTTTATTTATTTTTCGTTTTAGATTTTATATTATTTTTTATGTTTCCAGACACGCATTCCGAGCCCGTGGTTAAAATATCGTTACCTAATTTGAAAAAGCCCTGTATATAACGTATGTTTGGGAGTCAAAAAAACTAAACGACACCAGCATCATGGCCTATTGAACTTTGTCGATTATATAGTGGAGAATATATACAGCCATACACATAATCACTTATTTAGATTTAGAACTCAATTTAGATTAGGTCAGCCAATTTAAAATAATATATTTATATATAGCGATGCGATAGCGATGCTACAGCGATGCGACAGCGATGCGACAGCGATGCGACAGCGATGCGACAGCGATGCGACAGCGATGCGACAGCGACGCGACAGCGACGCGACAGCGACGCGACAGCGATGCGACAACGAGTCAGCGACGCGATAGCGACGCGACAGCGACGCGACAGCGATCTGACAGCGACGCGACAGCGATGCGACAGCGACGTGACAGCGATGCGACAGCGATGCGACAGCGATGCGACAGCGATGCGACAGTGATGCGACAGCGATGCGATAGCGATGCGACAGCGATGCGATAGCGATGCGATAGCGATGCGATAGCGATGCGATAGCAATGCGATAGCGATGCGACAGCGATGCATTTACATAATACCCCGTAAGAGTCTTGGCGTGAAGAAATGAATCTATTAACGTTAATAGTTATTGTAACAATAACAAACGGGCAGTTACGGGTAGATTACAGATCTCCAACGCTAACTGTTGAAATTTTAATATGAAAAACGGCCTACGTCCTTCTTCAAACTTTAATCTATTTTTAAATAAATAAAATAAATATCATCTAAAAAGTTCGTTAAGTTAAAACGATGATGTTCTGGAAAGAATAAATTTAGAAAGTAGTGCACTGAGCACAACCGTTCCATAAGGAGTCAACCACGCGCATACCACGCGTCTGTGTTGCGCGTTCTTTAAACTATAGTGTTAACGTAGTGATTATATTCTCTTTGATAGTGTTTTTTTAAAACTGCGATTCATTCAAATCAAGTGATGTGAAATGCAATTTTGTTTTAAATTAAATACTTGTGATTAATGGCTTAATTTTTTGATAAGGATTAACATCGTGTTTATAAAATAACCTTCGCAAATAATGAATTATTTCGAAACAAATTTAGCATAAAAAAAGGTTATAGTGAGCTAACCTTAAAAGATAGAAATGTGCTGTTGCGGACTTTTCTTAGGACTTTTAAAGGGGAACAATTCTTTCATACATGATTTTTACGAAACTTTCACCGTTAACGGAGCACACGCTCTCAATAGGAAAAAATCCCTCGATTTTAAAACATTTATCATTGGTGCTCCGTTCCTATTGATCTTACCGTGATCTTCAATAAATGGACTTTCTAACACTGAAAGTTCAAGCAAACAAACAATCAAACTCTTCAGCTTTTAAACATTAGAATAGATAGTATAGATTTTGGTTCCGAGCTCTTACAAAAAAATATAGACTGCTTTCTCTGGGACTCTGAGTGTATAGTTGCATTTCGGCATCGAAAAGCAGCTGAAAACAAGTACTCTCAGAGTCTTAGCATGAAAAACTACATTGAGTTTAAAAAGGTTTCTGCTTCATGTAAATATCTTCTATAAGCTAAAAAAATCTGCAGGTTGGCGTTGAGTATGTCTTTACAGTTAATACCTTTAAATAGTTGTCAGTTGTTATATTTGATACCATTTACATTTACAAACTGAAAGACCCAGCCAGACTACAACTATTGAATTGAAATAATCATAAAATGTTGTTGGTTATTTTGTTGGCACCTAGCCTAAGCCAAATATCAAATTCCATGTACATCTTATTCATTCGTAGACTACCTATCTAGAAACAATATTCATTTGCAATAAAAACTTTATGTAATTTTTGACAAGACAGTCATGGTCTGTCTCACAATCATATTTACATTTTGAATTTTATGAAGTTTTGGTAAAAAAAAACTTAAATAAAAAAGGCAATAGCGATACGGTAATAATATAATTCAATATTGTATAAAATTATACAAACAAAATAAAAAAATAAGGGAGTTAGGAATTGCCGTTAGTGACAATTTACGACATCATGAATTTTGACAAGCCCTTTAAAGACTTAATGAAAGCAAATATATTGATTCCCAATGAAAAATCTGTGCCATATTTCAAAAAAATCGAAATAATAAACATTACAAAGTTTTACAAGATTGTGGCAGTTTTTTGAATGTTTTAATTTAAAATAATGAGGCCGATGTATTTTAACTCGGACCCTATGGAAAACTATTTTGGTCAGGTAAGAGCCTAAATGACAAAGACCAAATGATAAATTTAAAATCATTGCTTCGAAATAATGTAAGCGGTGAGCCGGATCGTCCAACGCTTCAGAAAAATATGGAAATGGTGTTAGAACAGGCCCAAACAGAACAGGTGAATGTTAATTCTCGTGCTTACACTGCAGGATGGGTCGCTTATGAAATATTAAAAATTTTAAAAATAAGTGAGTGACCAAATTGTAGGCACAGCCTAATTCGAGTTAATACCAGCAGTGTCCATGACTGGATAGTTCAATAAGAATATACTGATGGCAAGAACCAACTAAACTACTCACTTAAGGTGTAGTTAGGTATTTCGGTACAATTGTTAACGATACAAATGAATACTTGGAAAATAATGCACATAAAAATAATCTTTTCTCTTGTATAAAATGTGCTGTAATTTCGAAGTATTAATTTAAATTTATTAACTGTGACGAGTATAATGAAGAACAATTCGACCATTCCCTATTTTTTCCTATTTGATAAGGTTCTAAATAATAAATTGTTGCAGTGTAATAAGAAAATTGTAAAGGACACAGATGTTTTCCGTCTACAAAATCGTGTATTACCTTACGTGCAAAAGTGAAACATTTGAAAACTTTAAATTGCTTAAAAACAAACGTCTGAACAAATATCTACTTCGTTTTATTCATTACGAAATTAACTGTTTGTTTCCAAAACCAAAAAGCTGAAAGTATGGTGGATGTATGCTACAAAATTTGAAGTGAGGCATAACGTGCCATGCTTTCTTGTCTTTAGAAATTCCCATTGCATAAAAAAAGTAACTGTTGTGTATTGTCAGCTTTGACCTGTAATATCAAAAATATTTGTTCCCTAGATGTCAGTCGTGTCAGCATGTGTCAGTCTGTACCTGTACGTAGTACTTTAATTGGTCTGTGGTTCTAATGGTTAAAAACAGTTCGTAGGTTCTATAATTTATTCAGTTTATTTTCAATAACAGATATGTTGTAAATTGAAGTAGGAAAACAATGTATAGTAAATTAAATCCACGTGTAATAGAAAAGGTAATTACATTTTTCTGTATAAAAATTAATTTATATGTACCTAGATCATGCTAGGTAAACCTCCCTGTATTTGAGTTAGTAAGTTATTTCTAAAGGCTATTTCTTGAAAGCTCATTACTTTTTCGATGTAAATTTTAACTGCTTATTTTCATTTTTTAGGTGCTAAAATAATGTTCATATTAGCTATATATTTTTTCAGGCCATTAAAAAATCTTTCAATAAATGTGATAGTACCAACTTTAGGTGGCCAAATATTGTTTACAAACATCAAGAAAATGTATACTGTTTAAGTGAAAATAACACTTATCAAAAATCAGCTGCTGAAGAAAAGAGTGTTCATTTAGATAGAAATATTTTTATTAAAAATGTATTGGAAAGTATAAATGCAAATAACTCACAAAGTCATGTTAATAGAAGGAAAGTTGTTATAGATTTTAGCTCGCCAAACATTGCAAAACCATTTCATGTTGGACATTTGAGATCCACTATAATTGGCAATTTCATATCAAATATTAACAAATATTACAACAATGATGTGAAAAAAATTAATTATTTAGGAGATTGGGGTACACAATTTGGACTGTTACAGTATGGTCTTAATAAGAATAACATTGACATAGATAAAATAAAAACAAACCCTTTGAAAAAATTATATGATATATATGTGGACACAAATCAATTGTCCTGCACAAATGAAAGCATACTATATGAAGCTAGAAAATATTTTACAGATATTGAACAAGGAAAAGCAAGTTTGGATAATTGGAAAAAGATTCGTAAAATAACTACTAAAGAATTAGAAAAAGTTTATGATAGGTTAGGGATACATTTTGATGAATACCATTGGGAATCTAATTACAATGGTGGAGAAATAAAAGGTATTATTCAAGAATTGGAGACAAAAAATATTTTGATGACTGATGAATCAGGAAAAAAGGTAGCAAAAGTAAATAACAGAAATATTACAGTAGTAAAAAGTGATAATTCTACATTGTATATAGCTAGAGACATTGCTGCTTTATTAGATCGATATCAAAAATTTAAATTTGATAAAATGTTGTATGTGGTAGATAATTCACAAACTGACCACTTTCTAGCAGTTTTTGATATTGTCAGTCAAATTGACAAGAATTGTACAAGTGGCTGTGAACATGTTAAATTTGGAAGAATTAAGGGTATGAGTACAAGGAAAGGGAATGTAGTGTTTCTTAATAATATATTGGATGAAGCTAAACAAAAGATGCATGACAAACAACAGCAGTCAAAAAGTAAGCTAGTCACCTCAATTGTAATTCATAACATGACATGATTTGCTGTTCATAACTAACTTTTGAGAACACTGAAAAAATATGTAACACTTTAATTTTGCAACTAGCTGACCCCAGTGAACTTGGCATTAGAGCTACTAACTAACTTTGTGCAGAAAAAAGTTTTGTTTTTCATATTTTCCTAACAATTTTTGTGGTTTTTTTCTTCTTAAGAACCCTCTACCAACTACTAACACAACAATAAAAGTATTAGCAAAATTAATCCATCCCTATAGGCGTTATGCGATGATCAAGAGAAATAGGTAGGTATGTTACTACTGGAAGTTACACTCCTGATATCAATTTCTAAATATTGCTGACTCACTAGTATATTGGCCTCTCTTTCATTTTGACTTTTTTAATAATTGTCATCACAAGACTTTCAGAAAAAAGTAAATTAGAGTAAGTCAGCAATATTTGGAATTGGCATAAAGTCAAAACGAAAGAGAGCCTGGTACATTAGAGTGTGTCAGCAACATTTAGTAATTAACATCAGATCTTAGGAGTGTAACCTCCAGTAGTAATATAGCTTCATAATCTGCCCTACAACTGACAGTTTTTTTTTCTATTTAATCATACAGTACCTGGATGACCGAGCTTTGCTTGGTATTTTTTTTATAAATTGTGTTTTTTGGAAATTATATTTAAGTACGCTGTACGACCCACAATATAAAATTTTTTAGAAAACACTCATTGACTTCGTGTCACTTAACAACTCCATCTGCTGGAACAACTTTATTGCTCACAAGAAATAGCATTATTATTCTCCAATAAATGTCAGTAAGAGTCATATTTTTCAGTTTAAACAGGAATAAAATTTTCAGTTTAAACATGAATAAAATGACATTTTCTAAAAATGATTAGCTAGACCGATTTATCGCCCCAGAAACCCCCTACATACTAAATTTCATGAAAACTGTTGGAGTCGATTCCAAAATTCCTATTATATATTTTTTTATATAATATATATATATATATATATACAAAAATTGGTCATTTAAAGGTATAAGATAAGGATCAAGTGTACCATGCTGTCTATGGTTGGGTTTGTCAATTAACTTTAATAATAGCATATAATATGTAAATAAAACAATTTAATTAATTGTTAACAATACATTTTTATTGCTGGTCGTAATCCAGGTCATATTGAAAGGTTTTCTATGCCTAATATTATCTCACTTTAATACAAAATAAAATAAGATATTCAAATCTAATAATAATGACCATTATATGAGTTTTGTTATAAATTTCAGATACAAGGATGAGTGCAATGAATGATCAAACTTGTGATATATTAGGTACAACTGCAGTTATTATTAATGATTTAAAGCAAAGAAGACAGAAAGACTATATTTTTGATTGGGACAAAGCATTACAGAGTGAAGGTGACAGTGGTATAAAATTGCAATACCTTCACTGTAGGTTGTGGAGTTTGGAACAGAATTGTGGTGTTACAGTTCCAGACAAATGCATACCAGAATGTATTCCTGAAGAGATAGTAGGTTTAGTTGTTTCAGAATTAGTGAAATTTGAGGAGGTTGTGTACAGAGCTTATGTAGAAAATGAGGCTTGCATCATTGTGAATTATTTATTTCGCTTAGCTAGACATGTTAATAGAATGTTTAATGAACTCAAGATAAAAGGTGTTAACAATGATATTGGTGCACAAAGACTTATGACATTCAATTCTGCTCGATTAGTTATCAAGACTTGTTTAGAAATATTAGGTATCAAACCACTATATGAAATGTAGTTATTTAAACACTGTAAAAGCATTGAAAAATAAAAAATGTCAGATATTTACGCAAAAAGTTATGTGAACTCAAAAAAAATTTCCTATTCAAATGACTGTCGATTTGTATGGGACTAATGACGCCCAAGAACATCCACACACTGCAACTGCCCACCTTCACCACGTCTCCCCCAAAAGGCCTCGGGATGCCCACAAAACATGTGATAATGGACAATAGGTATAGCTGTCACTTCATGCTGTTATCATTTGTACGAGATGTTCGACGCTTTCGCCCAGGTATCACCCACTCCTACTACCTACTATTTATTTATTTTAATTTTATTTCATACAAATAAAAAAAATGTGATTACAAAAGACGTTCCTAATGCTGTATGAATTCTCTCCCAGTTACCATTTAAAGACTAAATCTTTAATTCCTTTATTTTCTGTTTACCGTGTATCTTCACTTAGAACTATATATCTACAGGACATAACTACCCGCATAAAAGTTGTGGATTTACAACACAAGCACAGGGCAAGTGCTCAAATAAAAATACCTTTACAATTTCTTATGACAAAGAGTTTAATAAAAGATGGAACAATCACTCGTAATGAATCACCTCAAAATAAAATTTTAATAAAAATTAGAGTGGGATGCCTAATTTTTTTTCAATCTTTCTATTGACAACTGTCTATAAAAAGATAGTTGTAAACCGCAGTAAATAGTACCCCTCGCTCTTTACTTTGAATTGAACTATTCTGTTAATGAGCTAAATTTTATTACAATTTTATATTGAGATGATTCATTATGAGTGATTGTTTGATATTCTACTACTGTAACATAAACTCTTTACCATGAGAAATTATTTTCCATTTTTTAGTCTGTAACAAACTCAAAAAAACCACTCAGTTTCCTCCATATGATCCAAGGTGTCAGTGATGATTGATCAATGGGGATTGATCTGACATCAACCGCCCTCACGGACCAATGGGGCCCACTTTCATCATTGTGATTAGTTGTCAATAGATCCTCTATGCGTCTAGTGCTAAGCTTTGTAAGGAATAAATTTAATTTTTCAATTTTTTTTAAGGATATACTTAGAGTACTAAAATGTTCTACGAGTCACTTCATAGCCCAATTATTTCGTATAAAGCTTCAATGTTGTATTTCGGTGGGAACTGTATCAATATCGGTTTATTCATGTGCTCACCATTTTTTTCACGATAAATCCTTCGATTTTCTAAAAATCCCTAAAAAATATAGAGTCGATGCTCGAGAGACGTTTTTCAAGAATCAACAAAACTGACACTTTCGAAACGGCTAAGCCAAATAGTTTGATTAAGGTGTAAACATTTATTAAGTTAGTGCTTGTAGAGTTATCATCCCCTTACTAATAAAACTTACGCTCCCTTTGATCTGATGTGTAACTTCGCTTTTTCTACCAAAAATGAAATTACACACCAGAGAGCTGATTCCGTATCTTTTTAGTGATTATCAATGCATCAAGTGTACATCAAATAGCTGTCAAATGGCGTGTTTTATAATATTTGCTATCTCCTGTGACCAGCAGAAATACAACGGAGATAGCAAATACAAAACACGTCATTTGACAGCTATTTGATGTTCACTTTACCTATAAAAAGATACTGAATAGCTCCGCTGATCAACGGGCGCCTAAGTTTTATTAGTAAGCGGGGTACCTATAGATTTACAGGCTTGGATATGTAACATGACATCTAAAGTTCGGCCGTTCAGAGAATGCGTTCCTGACACCTATCAGTTAGTCACGACTAGTGATGGGCACAACATAACACTGAGTTCATTACCGTTCTTCCAAAATAAAACGCCGCGTTATTTTTAAGATTATTTTCGTTTTAAATTGGCGGAATCATTTATAATTTAGTTATTTAAGTGGAAACCAAAAAGGGTAATATTAATATAATAAAATTGTTTTATTTATTCTTTGTTACTAAGTTACATTCTGTGTGCCTAGTGTGAGTTTTTGAAATGATTTATTTACTATCCCGTTTACGTTTAACGACCTTGATGTATGGAGTTATTGTCAGCGCCTCTAGCGGATAGTCGAAGCAACAAAATTATTCCATACATTTTGATCGTCCAAACGCAAACGCGGTAGTAAAGTAAATTCGTGCGAAACTCACACTCAGCACACTGTATTTCTAAAGGTGCTCCCACACGGCAGCTATATAACGTTATACATACAACATTGTGTAACACGATAACATTTGTAATACGCTTGTATATAACTATAACATGCTAAGAAATGTTATAAAACGCTCCCACATTGGATGAACTCGTTGTATAACATCGTATAACATTGTGTTTAATCAGTTTCGGTTTGTCTTTTGTCGAGGAAGTATTTTGTATTTTGGTATTTCGTTAGCCCCCGCACCTGATTTAGGCTTCTTACTCTCTCTCTGAAATTGACTTATAAGTGACCGATTTTTTTTTCTATCGACTTTATCCAAATTAAATTCAGCCGCAATTCGCATCCATGCGTCATGTTTTTTTATTTCGATCCTTGTATTCATCCATTTGCGTATTACACAAGACTTGTTTCTCTTGAAATAGTTCAATCAATTTAATCACATTTTCATTACTCCAAGTAAAACGAGACATTTTGACATATAATACGTGCTCCACCAATGCACCGAATGCGTACAGAATAATTTTTGTTTTAGTTATTTAAATGGAAACCAAAAAAGGGTAATATTAATATAATATTTTTTTTTATTTATTCTTTGTTACAAAGTTACAATCTGTATTTCTATGAATAAAGTACATTGAATTGAATGTGCGTACAGAATATTAATCAGACTCCGATTCGCTTGAGGAATGGTGTCTTCATCATCATCTTTGCATGTACATGTATGATTATATTATTATCGATAACAGAATCAATCCTGATATCTCGGTCAAAATGTTCCACAATCAGATTTTTAGTCTTCTCAACAATCTTTGCCCAGTCATCTCTTGTGACTTTCCCGCAGGCTTCTTTTAATAGGGTCATCATCTGTTTTGTGCTGAATGGCTGGGAAGTATTGTGGCGGGTTTCGTAACCTTTTATTTGAGCCCAGATTAGCTCAATCGCGTTATATTGGCAATGATACGGTGGAATTCTTAGAACGCGATGACCGTAGTCCAGAGCCAGTTCATCGATTTGGAAGGTAAACAAGCAGACGGATTTCCTATTCGGACGGACGGATTTCCATAATACTAGAGCCCTATTAGAATATTTTGTCTTATAAAAGACATAGATTCCTTATTAAGAATGTCTGTCATCACGCGAATAGATAATAACGGATAAAACATTTGCAAAATTTGAAATGGAATTTGAGAAGTGGAAAAAATTTAAGAGATGTGAAGCATATAGGAAAAAAAAATACTGAGTCTATGTATTTTTTAAGATTTTTTTTTCCTATAGAAGAAACTAAAGTTATTATAGTAAAGTGACACTAGTATGCTAGAAAATGATAATACATAAAAATATTTTTTATTGTGCTTACTCTTATACAATTTGTACCTGATATACAGTTAATGAACTTAAAATTACATTAATTGAGTGCGTTTGGCACACTGAAAAGAAAACCTTTACTTTCCGTACTAGTTTAAAACCGTATTACGGCAAAGTAATGATTCTCGAACATAATAACATGGCTTAGATAACTGAAGGTAGACAGAAAATACTAGTAACATTTTTAATTATTTATACGGGATACTCACGATCTCTTTTTATTTTATTTGTCGATATTTCGGCCTAGTTGCATAGGCCGTGGTCACGACGGGACTCCCGTCCCGTCCCGGAGTCCCGTCGTGACCACGGCCTATAAAACTAGGCCGAAATATCGACAAATAAAATAAAAAGAGATCGTGAGTATCCCGTATAAATAATTAAAAATGTTATTAATTCGCGACGATTTAAGTTTAAAATCTTAAGAA
>NJDC01004420.1:18209-34273 GCA_002245475.1 Calephelis virginiensis
ATGGGCTGCCCGGAAACCAAATTGCTCATCCATTAACAAATGTTTCTCGGCTACGACCGTCTTAAGGCGGGCGAGGATAAGACGCTCGTATATTTTGCCGAGTGAACTAGTAAGACTGATCGGGCGGTAACTACTCGCAACGTACGGGTGGCTTCTTTCCACTCGTCAGGAAAAGCACTGCTGCTAGTAATACATTGAAGATGTTTACTAGTAGGTATGTGAGTGCGGACGGAAAGTACTTTATAACTCTATTCGAGATTCCGTCAGGCCCCGGGGCCTTTCTGTTGTGAAGGTCTTTGATTAGATCTTTCACTTCGTCGTTATCGGTGGGAGGTAACGGATCGCCCTGGGGAGGTTCGGTTGCTCTGCGCGCTACTTCGCTATTTACTATATGGATATGTTCCGGGTCGGCCGGCAGAATAGAAACTGTACACTGTGACTAAACATTGTCGGCTAGGCATTCGGCTTTGTCAGCGTCGTCAAACGCGAGAGCTTTGTTCTAACTAAAGGAGGGAAATCTACCTTACGATCGTTTTTTAGAGTTCTCGCCAGTGGCCAGTAGGCCACGTGTGACGGCGAGATGTCGCTAAGAAAATTGTCCCAGCGAGCGTTCGTGTAATCGGCTACGCGCCGCCTTACTTGTCTCTGTAGTTCACGAAACGAACGCCGGTTTTCATTTGACGGGAATCGAACGTAACGCCGTTTCGCGGCATTTTTACGTCTAATTAGGTTCTTAATGTCGTCAGGGAGGGCTAATCTATCTTTATGTACGTCCGGGACAGTACTAGAGGATGAGTCTACTACGGTCTGGACATGTCTAGTAAGTAGACTAGTGGCGGTCTTTGCTTCCTCGACTGTGTTTATTAAATCAGGAATTTGTTTGAGGAATTCAGATTGTAGGGACTGGATTTTTGTATTGAGTTTTTGCCAGTCTACAATTTGTTTGGTTTTTGGTTACCAATAGGGACGGATCGTCGGGCCCTAGTTTGAATACTACGGGCCTGTGATCGGAGTTCACATTTACCATGATAGTGGTCATAATATGTAGCGAATTCGTGGCAGTTTCGGCACCAGAAAAATGCGGCGTGCAATATTTTTTTAAATAAAATTAAATGGTTGATCTGAGGCTATCTTTATTATTACCGCCCGCGGTAAGTACAAAATTTTATGTCTCCATCAAGCCAGGGAGTAGGATTTATTGCGCGCCGAGTCACGCGGCCGCTATAGCCTAACAACTCACGGAGCGGTTTTTTCAACGCCCGCGGCGGTTGCGGGCGAGCGGCTTCTGTAGAATGTAGATTTATATACCAAGACTAAGATCACATTTCACGATGCGTTTACACCCGCATCGCCCGCGGTTGTTTGCGGTTCCCGCGGTACCGGTCGCCGCCGGTAGAATTGTACAAGTTTGCGGGCGATGATTTCAACCGTGACCGCTTTGTGGCCGTACATATTACCGATCTCGTGAGTTTTGAAATAAAACCGCAGTGTGGGCGCGGGTAAAAACCGCTCCGTGAGTCTTAAGTTTTACGAGTATCTTTTTTCAGATATGACACAAAATACTTCAAAACTCCCATAATGATACTTAAAGTATCTTCACGCCCATATCCCCTAAGAGGTAAGCAGAGGTACAACCAAGGCACCCACGATTAGCCGAAGAGACTTAAGTCCCATAATGTGATAGGTGGCAAACCTATCGCCAACCGGGCACATTTCCAATCCAGACCAACATTTTTTATTAGAAAATTGGAAAAATGCAGTTTTTCTTTGTGTTGGCCGACCCGGGATTCATACCCGGGACCTCATGCAGTCAAGTCCAACACCCGGACCGCTAGACCACAGAGGTGATAATAATGCTTGACCACAGAGGTGATAATACTCTAATACTACTTGGTGATAATACTTAGTTACATATTATATATACCTAACTACACGTGTACATGAATACAGGTTTACTCAGGCAATTCGTCACCTAAAATTATATCTACCACAAGGTATAATTTGTATGCAAAGGTTTTTTTAAAGGAAGTAAAGGAACCCTAAATTTGTTAAATGGCTACAAGTAATTACCTTATTCAAGTCATCAATAAGACCAAAGGCTTTAAAGTTAACTGGGGGATATTATACTCTTTAGCTTATCTTAAAAGACACTAGGTCGCAAAAAAGGTCGCCATTATAAGATTGTTAGGATCAACCTAACAATCTTATAATGGCGACCTTTTTTTAATTTTTGCAAATGATAAATGTTGGTACAAATTTACTAATTACATTAAAAAGTTGGCCCGAGAAAATGATATCATTTATTTTATAAACCATTCGAAGTACATTTCCTTCGCAAGTTGTTTTAGTTTATAAAAAATATAATAACTTGTATCTACTAAAAGCATGAAACTGTACGGACATTTATATATATATAAATAAAAGTAAAAATAATAAATTTCATGACTTCGTTTTTTTTTAAAACAGCAGCGCTTGTGATTCAATCTCCTTTCGACCGATTTGTGATAAATACTCTGATAACGAAATTCCGGAGAGCAATACAAGGGCAAACCCAGAGTGCAACACCTGGAGAAGTAGCCGCAAGGGCGCTGTAAGTCTAATTGCTCCTAAAAGAGCACCTGCAAGAGCGCTCTAAGTCTAATTTCCTTTAAACAAAAACCATCATGTCTTATAATTTTGGTATTAAAACGGCAATAGCAAGATCATTGTAACTGTTAAGTTACTCCTAATAAGAACGTTGTAAGATAACTATAAGTAGCAATTCTCTTATTTAATATGCGCCTAAATCAACACTAACAGCGTTTTGTAAGTATGTTCTAAGAGTAAAGATTTTCACTCTTAGGACATCTGTAAGTTTAAATTTTGCTAGTTGGGTATTGCGTCGTCTCTGTTGCTGCAGATATATTTACGAAGATTATTATGGTCACCCTGTAAAATGTTCTCATAAGAAAAGCAGAGTACATAAATACTAGGTTATAAGAGGCGGGACTTCCATAGATAATTAGAAAACTCCAATTTGTATAAAGTTTACTTGAAAAATTATAACCCGTACAATTTGAAAGTAAGTCTAAAGGCATTTCACATATAAGGCAACTAGTGTCATATGATTTGGGCGAATAAAAAACATAGCAAACTTATTGTTTCATTTTTTATATGAAAATTACATAAAACTGAGGAAAAGTTTAAAATCAATTTACTTTTAAAGTATGGCATTTAGAAAAACGGACGATATGTAAAATTTTAATTAAAAAATAGTAAAATAAATATTCTAATTTGCTTCAATCTATGAGGTTAAGCCTAGTCAATAAAGCCGAAAATATTGGGCCCTCAGTTCAGATGTTTTAGTTTTTGGTAGAATTTTATTTATTTTTTAATAATTAGCATTTGTGTGATTTTTTTTTACTAATTCACTTATGTATCTAAGTGAAATATATTAAAGTCATATTGATTTATTTTTTTATATTAATTCAAGTTTTGCAGATTCCGCAGTCAAGACATCAATGAATTGAGGCACCTGCATAATACCGCCCATAAATCTGTAACGACAAATTCTGCAGATTCGGGAATTTCTTAAAATATTTAAGAAAATCTTAACTATATTCTTAAATAAAAATTAATAACTCAAAGGTAGAACTTTCTGAGATTTAGGTTATGCAACAAAGAGTATATAAATACTACGTAATATGAGGCGGGACTTCCATAAATACATAGCAAACCCGAAATTGTGTAAAGTTTACTTGAAAAATTACAACCCGTAAAATTTGAAAGTAAGTCTAAAGGCATTCTGATATAAGGCAACTAGTGTCATATGATTTGGGCGAATAAAAAACATAGCAAACTTATTTTTTTATATGAAAGTTGCATTTAACTGTTATGCAATTTTATGCTTGTGTCGGGATTGAGGGCCCAAGTAATTTAATCATAATAGTTTTAATTCAAGTTTAAGAAATTCATGGCCCTTTGATTTAAGCTTTTACTATTTTTTACTAATTCCCCTACGAGTTTATTTATATTTTCAAAAATTCGAAAAATGGGCCCTCGATCCAGATGCACATCTGCTGATTGACTGACTGTTTCAATGCCTTAATAATAGCGCCCACTGTTGACGGGGCGGAGCGTGTCGGGCCGGGGCGCATCGCATTGCAAAGCACACTGAGGCGGGCCGGGCCGCATCGTATTGGCGGATTTTTGTTACTCAGTACCAGAGTAGAGTATACAAATAGAGAGGCCATTCGAAGTTAAAATCGTCAAGTATGGAAAGTGGCGCCATTTTGTAGTTATCATACGAATCGTCAAGTATTGAAAGTGGCGCCTCTAGTAGTTGTCATACCAAACTTAAGCGTTAAAATGCCATGAGTGCTCTATTCTTAATAGTGAAATCGTGATCTTTGGTACTGTAGGCCGCATCGGGGAATGCGCGCGGGGTGCTCCGTCGCAGTGGGCGTTGCTCCATACAAAATGTATGCAAGCGATCTAGGCGGATTAATGCGCTGCGATGCGGCCGTTCTGGCCCATCCAAATGGGCGTTAACCTTAAAATATTACTTTTTTATATCCCGGTGAAGTTGTAAGAACCTCGCGGTAAACAACATATTAGCCAATTCAAAAAAAATACTTTTTGAATTATTCAAATCGTACAATCCATTCAAAAGATGTTACGAAATTATAAATGTCATTCTAACGGAAATATCTAAGTACGTCTACACTCGAAAATTATCCGACGCAAACGCGGTGTGCGTTTATATCACGCTACCGACCTGACCCAGCTTCGCTCGGGTTAAAACTTAAATAATCAGACTAATAATAAAGAGGAAAGATTTGATTGTTAGTTTGTATGGAATAGGCTCTGAAACTACTGGTACGGTTGAAAAAAAACGTTATTTCCATTAGTAACCCACATTATACCGCGGTACAATGCTCCATACCTACGGAAAAACAAGTAATAGAACAACGAGGATAGGGGAGAATTACCCTTCGGTGGTGAGATAGATGCGCTGCTGTCGGTATTTCAACTACTACGATAGTATATATATATACTACGATAAACCCGTTTATTTAAAAAAAATCATTATTTTTTTATAAAGCTATCAAAAATGCAAAAAATAACATAAAAGTAAGATAAATGCAGTGGAAATGAGAGTGCTATAGAAAATTGTGATTTACCTACTTAACATGGGCCGTTAGCATTCGTAAAAGCGAGATGAGAGACAACGTGGGATTGAAAGAAAGGGTTATGTGATAAGCTAGCAAAACAAGCATACGTCGTAATAGACAGCCATTGACTATAGACACTCTAGATTTTATTGGTGCGTCATACGAAATCAATGTGACATCTTTTTTGTCATTGTTGTAATTATTGAAGTGAATACTTGTTTAGCGGCGTTGCGCACTTTTTTTGGAATGGGTAAAAACTTCTAACTCGCGTCAGGACCCGTGATCTGGTTCGTAAGACAAAAATTGGTAAGACGGCGCTGGGCGCTTGTGCGAATGTTCGTGTTGTCATGTTTGTGTAAGATAGCGCAATAAATGAACAATGTATTATAAATTATAGTACTTTCATACTGATAATTCGTGCAAAATTATTCCTTGACTATTCCAAAATATCAAAAATGCATAACGTTAATAATCAAGTTTTAACTTCTGCCGGCACTTCCGGATTGCAACCCGTTATTTTTTTTCAGTCAATACAATTTCTCTTAAAAATATACATAATACATAAAGTTTTCAGGTAGTTTCATTGACTTCTAAGTGTATGGACATGAAATATCTACAAAAAAAAATTAGATTTTAGAATGACAAGATCAATATCGATACATGTTTTTTTGTGTAGTCTCAATTTTGAATCTCGATTATTGTTATTTTGAAAACTTTAATCGGATATGTCATACTCTTGAACACAATAGATACTAGCGAGTTATTAACATTTTGTTAACAATGAGCAATAAATTATTTTATCGGACTTGTTAAATTTTATCTTGACTACATTTTAACAATCTGAGTATACGGTCTTCAAGATGTAACCTTATGGTTTAAGAGAACCATGACATATCCAATTCCAAAAAGCGATACTCTGATTTCAATTTTTAGTGATTAGCCATAGGTCAACCTTAGTCACAATTTGTAAAAACACTAGTATAGGTATATTATTAAACTCTTTGGAGACTATATACAAGTAATATCAGAATGAGAGCCATATTCTGTTTCAAATGACACGTTTTTTTTTGTATTTCACATTTTCATTTGTAACGATCCGAGAAAGTGAGTGCATGGCCTTATAGATTAATGTTCACTATGGTGACCTATATTCCATAGACATTAGTAGACACGTCGTATTGATAGAACCCCTCCCTACATTTGGAGGGAAATTTTAAATATATATTTTTTTAACTTAATCTAGACATTAGAGGAGATGAAGTTAAATAAAAACGGCTTAAATACAGGTATTAAAGTATTTTAACCATTTCTGACAAGATTTAATAACAATGAATACCTTAAAATTATCAAAATTACCAGAAGATTTTAGAAATATGTTCGGAAATCTTCGTTTGACTTCGGGTCGAAATGCGTTGACGTCAGAATAATTGGACCGCTCCTGTGTCAAATAGGCACTTCCTGTAGTCACGTGGTGTTATCCAACCAATCAGAGCCGTTCGTCTCTTTATAGGCCGACATTTTCTGACAAGCGTAGAAAAAGTTTCATCAACAGCGGCCATTTTGCGCTGGAGAGACAGAAGTATTTCGGAATTTGTCGTGTAAATTTTCTGTTTTTTCTTACATCATATATCATAAACAGTACCATTCCGTGTATTTTAAAGTGTTAAGTGAAATCGTGTAAATTATTAATTAAAATTAGTTCCATAAAGTACTAAAAATCTGGTGATATTGTTTTCATTTATTGTGCTAGTTCCGTCGGAAGATGGTGAGAGGGTCTGTGTAGCTCTTCGATTCGGAGCTTTGTAATGGCGAATACTTGAGTGTGAAATTGTAATATGTGCCTTCAATGGTTCGAAGGACATCGAACGATCGGGATGTGGGTGAATTACATTATAATGGATGATAAATCGCTATAAAATGTTATTTCTTCAAGATTTAAGACATAAAAGTGTTATTTGAATCGGCGGGCCGAAATATTCACGACGGCTTACGTTTAGTAAACAGAGCCATGGCCGATCATCATGTGGATGAACCGCCTAATAAGCGGGCTAAGATGATCCGGGACCCATTCCAGGGTCCCTCAGACACCGCAGGTAAGTACTTTATTTTATTTTACATTATTTTGTTAGTTTGAGCTCTTGTCTGTCATAAAGATTTTACTGTAATTTTTGACATTTTGTCGTCGCTCTTGTTAGCGCCGATCTAGTTTTGCGTCGTATTATTGTTTCTTTAGCTCACAAGAATAACTAAGAAACGTATCTTGCTTATAATTTCAAACAAAAATTATTTCAAGCACTCAAGAAATTAAATTACTGTTATTTTGCAATATAAGTTCTTGTAAAATTTTACTTTGTTTTCTGTTACTTTATTTCGGAATAACATAACTTAAAGAGCACTAATGTTGTTGTATCCAGCGATCTGTAATTTACGAGCCTAGATTGTATTTCATCCAAAAGGATAAATATTAAAAGAAGCATTAACTTTTCGAAAATGTGTACTTATATTCTATGGCAGCGCAATTATAAATGAACTACTATTCATTTATGAAATAAAATGCTTTAGTTGAATTCTTAAAAATATGGATTGTTTTGGTTATAACCTACGATTTTTTTGACATGTGTCATAAAAACAACAGCTCAAAGAAAAATATTAATGTAAGCTTGTGTAACCTTATACCACCTCAATCAAGAGTTTAACATTTTTAATATAGTAATGAATCAATATTGATATAAATAAATAAATCACATTGTTACAAATAAATGTTTGTAAAATATTAGGAACTGATACTGATTTGCTAAGTTAACCATTTTGAAGGTTTTATAAATGTATGACCTTGTTTCATATTGGTTAATATTGTTTTATTTACTGAATGTCATATTTTGTTTAGTAGATGGTGTTATAGTGAATGTATTCTTGTTCCTTTTATAATGTAAGAAATTATATTGCCATATTTCTTAGAAAAATGTGCACAATGATACTAAATTGGATTTGTTGTACAACTTTACAACAATGTATTAAACACTTACCCTTTTAAAATTAAAGATGCCGCTGATGTTTTGTTCTGAATATTGATTGGCTTCTTAATTTATTAAAGTATCTAATGTCACAGTGTTATTGGTTTTCATTGTATTAAAAAAATTAGTAATAGTCATTTATTTTCCCATATAAAACTGATATTAGAAAAAAGAAAGCACTAAGCCGGGCATGCTAAATAGCAATTAAAAAATATTGTTGTAAAAATGTAGTTATGACTAAAATAAGATTTACTCAAACTTTTTGTCCCTAAATGTGTGTGATTTTTAAATTATTGTTTTATGATTTCTTATGTAAAAAAATATTTTTATGATAAAGATAATTAGTAAAGGAGGTAAGCTTCAATAGAGATTAGGCAGGTTTAATATTGGGGGTGTTGTTTGAAGACATGTTTAAAATTATTCTTTTAACAATATTTAGTATCTTTGTTCTTTTCATTTGACGTTTCTTTGTTATACTATAATATGTTAATTATAAGTTGTCTGAAATCAGACAACTTATAATGATGTTTCAAAAAACATATACTTTTGTATTTTGTCAAGTTAAAAAGTTGTATGAAAGGTTCCAGGTCGTGCAAGAAAAATTAAATATTAGTTTGCCAGAGCTTATATTAGTTAGATAACTAAACAGCTGATATTAACTTACAATATTTGTTTCTAATTATTAATCTCTTTATCTACACAAATAAATGAAATTTGAGTGTCTGTAATACTAAAATAACCACTTTTTGCTACATGTTTATGAATGTAATGTATATTTTCGCTACATATACCAAAATAACATTGTTTAAGACTTTTTTTCGTTAAATTTTTTTTGGAACAAGTTGCAAACTACTCAACTAACAAACTATGTTAAATAAAAAATTAAAATTATAAGTATATCTAACTATGGATGTTCAGGGCAGTCATTAAATTGTTTTAGTAATGTTTATTTATTTTATTATTAACATTATAATAGAACAGTAGCAAAGTAGTGAGATTTTTTTTTTAATTGTGGGCTTTAAATCTACATTCAGTTTTCTTAAATTATGTATGTTAAAATTAATATTCCCCTGTTGGCCGTCAGCTTTTTATCTGACTGGCAAGCGAGTGTTATTTTGTTGACTAATTAACTTACCTTAACTAAACTTACTTATCTAACTCAACTATGCCTACCAACACTTTGGATTTCCTTTTAGGTTGGTGTAGTAACTCATAGGCTTAACTTACGCAAAAGACTTCCTAGTCTCAGGTTGACAATACAATATTCTTCTCTTATTTCATGGCTTTTTACAACTACAATACAATATTAGTACATTAGTTGTGTTCACATTTAATAGTACATCAGTTAACATGTATGGATTGTATTTCATTACTTTCAGAAAATCCCGTAGCTGTTTTCATTCAAAATACCACAAAAATAACAAATTTTTGTCACCACACCTAAACAAAATAAATAACATTTCAGTGTCAAAATAAATAACATGTCAGATAGCCAAGAACTCTTGTCTTTAATGACTGCATTAGTACAGTAACAAGAATTGATAGCTAATTTCAAAGAGACATTCTTATTATTGTGAATAAACCACACTACAACTAAATTCATACAACATCATATAAATATATAGAGCTATTATAAAATTATTTTGAACTTGGTTAAAGAAAAGGAGATTAAAATGAATGAAAATAGAATAAAAATAAGATTTGTTTTAGAATGTCACTTTTTTTTAGAAATAACTACTTAATCTAATTTTTGCACTATGCTATGCACTATGCTTTAAATATTTGTTTGACATACAGACAATTGATGTTATTGAAATTCTTTTTGGGTTCAAGAAAACTAATAAATTAAAAAATGTTTTTAGGATCTTAATTGTTAATAGTATTGGGAAAAATACATGTTCATTTCACTTCAACTGGGTAATTTTCTTGGGATGTTTTCATTAGTCAAATTAAATTGAAGCTTCTACATACCATAAAATTCTTATAGTATTACTTATATTATTATAGAATAAATATAATAGAAGTTGTAACTTCATATTTAAATAATATTTTTGCAAAACAGGTGGATTAAGAACTGCAATATCCTAAATCAATATATAAACTAAATAACTTTCGATTGTGTAGTCAAATAGGAAGGAGCTTTACATCCAGTAATAAGAACCCGATGGCAGATAACACTAAGAACCCCAAATATAGATAAGTTGTGTATAGTAGAAATAATAAACTTTAACATGCTCATTTTAATTTATTTATCCACTTCAAGAGATATAATAACAATTAGAGAAAACATTACATATAAACTTAGCAAAGTTTGCATAGACAATTTTGTATCAAAAATAACAAAATAAAATTTGATATATTTTTTTTTTATTATTTGGTCAATACGATCATGATATACCTTTGCTGAGCCCTAAATTGACACCCATTTTGCAGCAGTGAAATATAAAAACAATGACATCTCAATGTGTATATATTTTTTTAATTCTTATTCTTGAACTGTTTTATGATTAATTAAATATTACCCAAATTATGTTGTTTTATCTGGTGCTTCAAAAATCAGAAAATAAAGCTTCACTTATTCATACAAACGTAAAACATAATATATTTCTGTGCACAAGATTGATAAGAATTTTTTTACAATTTTAGTCATGTATTTTTAAAATTATTAAGTATATGTAAGTCAGCTCAGGTCGACAATTGTTTGTTTTTTTTACCATGTAGTATTGCCATATAGTCAATCAATCAATATTTGGGGTTTTTAACTTCAACCGAGATTCTACCAATAAACAAATGTTTGTGCCTTGTGAATTTATAGTGTTGAACCACTGTAACCTGTAAAGATATTGCTATTTAGTCAATAAGTCATATATTCAGACTTCTGAATTCTTCTTTGAAGTAAGTGACTTCAATTCAGTGATTGTGGGAAAATTAAAGGTAAAATCCATATGTATACTGGATTGTAGGTTGCGGCTATGTTAACAGAGAATTCACTAAAGGGACGTATCTACAGACAAGTCTGTTAGACCTTGCTACCAAAGCTGTCTAATCTACCAAGCTTCCTGCGATGAGGCTACACTAGTAAACATGAAACAGACCTATATTTAGACTTATATATTTTGCCTCTGTAATCTATTTAGATTGACATGCTAATTCATAACTATGTTGAATATTTTTAGATGGATTTTCCAATCTGGATATGTTTGATCTCGAAAAGGACCTCCCAGATGAATTGATGGGTGGTTCATGGGGTGAACAACCTGGTGTCACAGGGCCAAAGCCCCCTGCACAAGGCCCTGGTCCTGGGGGGCAAATGGCCCAACAACTTAATGGAGATGATCCAACAGCTGCTATGCAGAGACAGATAAATAATCACCTTATACAACAAGTGAGTTTCTTAAAATAATTTATGTTTAAGTTAGATGAAACTTTATTTAGACAAATGATAGCAATATTGAAATATGTTTGAATGTAGTTATTTACTAATAATGTTTTTTCTACTTTTATATGTAGGTAGATATGTAAAAACTGTTTCACCTTTCTACTGATATGACTTAAAACACAATTCATGTCCAGCTTTGCTTATTTGACAAATGTAAAGTTATTATTGTAGTGTTAAAAAATTTTTATATAACGTAAAAAGATATTGACTTCTGAAATTTTCGTATTATCCATGCATATGCAGAAGTTGCTCTTTGTTTTTTTTTTTTTATGATGTTGGAAGGCAAGCAAGCAGACGGATTTCCTGACGGTAAGATATTCACACTGCCTAGAGACACCAAAGGTGGTAATGGTGCGTTTCCAACCTTTGGCCGAGATGTTAGGCCACGAGCAAAAGTAAGTTAACCGGCTACCTTATTCTCTGAACTGGAATACGTCAGCGGCAAGCGCTGACATTATGGTGGCAGGAATAGGTAAGGCAGATGGTCTTATCTGCAAAGGAGCCTGGCCTAACACAGGGATAAATTTTTACATTTTTGGTATTTAATAAATAATAAATAAATATCTCTGGACAAGTTACACAAATTGAATCTAACTCCAAAGTAAGCAAATTATATGCTTGTGTTATGGGTGTTAGTCAACGATTCTAATACATAGAAATACTTAAATAGATACAAGAATAAATTTAATAAACACCCAAAATTTGATATAATTATAAAAAATAAATTTTGCATGGTTTTGGCTTTCTGTAATAGCAGCCATATTTATTGTGTAACGATTACTTAGATCAAATGTATATAAGTTTTCCACAAATTATGTACTGTTATTGATTTATTATTGTTTCTGTATCAGCAGATGAGCAGTATGAAATATTTATTTCTTTTAAATCCTTAGTTTATTAAACATTTGTGGAAAGTTTGATGACAAGCATATTGGTAAAATCATTATCATACAGGTGCTAAGGGTTGGTTATGGACAATGCAGTACAATAGTAAAACTTACTGTAAACCAATAACTGCATTAGATATAACTTTAATTTTCTTAATGGATTTTATCGACCCTTGATTAATTAGTGTTCAGACTTTGTGTCACATGTAGTTAACTTTTCCTTCTACTTTTACATCTATCCGATTTTTCTTCTCCTCTACTTGTACTGATAATTCTAGTTTTTAAGTAAGACATTTTTTTGTTGAAGAAAACTAATGATGTATTATGTCGTTTGCTGGTCTTTTCACAGGGCAACAAAGGTGGCTTAGTAAGCCACAACAACGCTTTAGGATTAAATAGTTTAGGTAGTAAGAGTCCTAATTTACAATCACCACCTAATGTTTCGGTATCCAAGGATCTCATGGGTGGTATCCATCAACAACTTATACCAAATACAAGTCATCCAAATCAACTTCATTCACCAATGCCAATGAGTTCCATTCAAGGTAAGTATGGGAAAATTTTGATGTATTACTCTTTAGTGTTAAGGCTTGTGTTCTGAGGGGTATTCTCCTGCGAACAGGGAAAATCCATAGAAAATCTTTGATTTCATTGTGTTTTTTTTTAGAAGTGAGTTATTACTTTTTGTTCATTTAGGAATATAATAGTTTAATTAATTGGCTAGTTTTACAATTTATTGGCTTTATTCATACTATCTTAGAACTCTTTATTCTGAGATAGCCAGTAATATGTCAAGTTTCATTTCATTTGTATGGAATCCGTGAAATTTATTATGGTTGATTTTAGAATTATAAAGATATTTTGCAAATACCCCTTGTGTGGTATATTTGAAATTGAATATTAATAACTATTTTGTGGCTTAAAAAAATTAAAAGTATTCTGTGGTTACACTTTTTTAACTGCATTAATAAAAAGTATTGGATCAAAGCTGCTGCTTTCCATTTTGAACTAAATACATCCACACGCTATGGACATGACCTTACTTCTGGACGGAGCAATGGCGACCGAGTATATCAAATTGCTCGTAGCACCTGCATTTTGGTCTTTGCAAGCATTACCTGTTAATCGGGAAACACAATGCACCATATGTTTCATTTGATGTCCCTCAAGTATCTCGAGAATGTGCTTAGATATACACGCGTTTAACATTCTTTCTGGACAGGCTCTAACATGGCAACTTACAATTGCAATAATTGCTTTGTATATATGTTAGCTCTAACCTGAGTGTCAATTGTATACAACTAATCAAAAAGTGTTTGCTAACTTGTGACAGGACTATGTAAAGTGATGGTATCAATCCAGATAGTTCTTTTTTTTTATGAAATTTAAAGACAAACAAGCAGACATCCCCTCTCCATCTCCCTGATGGTAAGAAATTCACGCCGCCTTGAGACATCAAAGGTGGTAATGGTGCGTTGCCAACCTGAGGCCGGGATGTTAGGCCTCGAGCAAAAGTAATTTTACCGGCTATCTTGCCCTCCAAACCGGAACACGTCATGACGTTATGGCGGCAGGAATAGGTAAACTTACTTCGAACTCTACAAACAAATTTGAGGTCATTTCAGTGACAAGTAAATTTATAAGCGGTTTTTATGAGCTGTGTTCTCATCTACTTTGTGTAGCCCTTGATTTGTTAGTTAATTTTCTTGAAAAGAGCCTCTGCCAACAGAAATAATATAATCATTAAATATCTGTAAGATTTACATTTTCCTGCTTGCAAAATTCTTGAGACTTGTCACAAAATTTACTGTGAAATAGTTTTGCTATTGCATTAAAATTATGTATTTTGTTTAGTATCAGTGTTAATGTTAGGTGCAGCTTACATTTTTATGCATTGTGAACAAATGTAATTTTTTTACTTTATTTTAGGTGGAATGAACGTGGCTAATGTTGGTGGCAATATGGTAGTTACGAATAGCAATATGACTGGTGCAAGTATGCTAGGGGGTGGAATAATCAACAATGTGAACAAACAATTGCCAACACTCATGGGCAGCAATCACCATGCTACGCCCCAACACCATCCGCACCCACAGGTGAGGTTTAAGATAAAATTAACTGGCAAGCCCAAAAAATGCGTTCATTGCGTATGTATACAGGAAAAGTGTTCGACTGCCGAACACAAAAAAAATATTGTCTAAATTTCGCCGATTTATTGTTTAGAAGATGTCCATTACTAACATTTTTCGACACCCGTCGCCCTTCCAGTGAGATTTAGTAAAACTTATTTCCACTCTCCCAAGTTTAGTCCAAAATCTCGGAGAATTTTCAAATGCAAGTTTAGTGTTACATAGTGTAAATTTATACTTTGAATTTATTAATAAAATATTTGCTATTGCATTATTTAGGATTCTTGAGAAAGCATACTAGAATCACAGTAAAATGTTCACCAATTATTATTTTTTACGATTTGGTGCTATTTAAGTAAAGAACTTAATTTAATAATGTTTTCTTACAATTTTAATCCATTTTTGCAATGCCTCCTCTTCCCAAAGTAAGATTAGGTGAGATTTGACTCGACTCTGTCCCCTCCTAAAATGCCGAGCATATAATTTATGGACACCAATTTTAATTTATATTTATGGACCTTTTGTTTGCTTGTGTTTCCACGTAACATACTCCAAAGAATACCGCAAAGCACACAGAGACGGGCCGGACCGCATCAACATTTACATAACGAAAGTTGTAGTTGTTGATATGGACAGCTCTAACGAAGAAATTTCATTTTTCTGCGTGCCGATTGAAGATTAGGTCAAACGAAAACTATAAAATGTATATTCGTAGATGTTGGTTTATAATGAATAAGTTTTAGTATCTAAATCAACATTGTGATGTGAATAATTTCTTAGGCGATGCAGAACGGTCCACCGTTGGGTGTCCGCGTTGGTAGCGTGGGCGGCGTCGGTGTGGGAGTGGGGGTCGGTATGCAGGCGCCCAGCATGCGCGGCGGACTCACTCACGGCGGTCACGTGACGCACGGGGGTCACACAGCGCACGCGACGCACGCGGGCCACGCGGCTCACGGCGGACACGCGCGGATGGGGGCGCCAGGCGGCGGGGGCCACCCGCTAGCGCCTTTCCACCCGAGCTACGGGCAGCCTGCGGCGGGCGGGGGCGCTGCGGCGCGGGCGGGGGGCGTGCGGTTCGGCCCTCCCGCCGAGGCTGGGGGCGGTGCGGCGCAAGCCGTGCCACCCGCGCCCTCGCCGCAGACGCCCGGGGCACCTGCTGGTGGACAGGTCAGTATTCATTTTATCATAATGCCATATCTATAAGTATGTCTGTTGCCATGTAAAGGAACAAATATTTAATACTAATTACGTTAAATGAAATTAGCTATTGCTGGAAAACTCTATTTGATACTTAGTTTACCTTTAGGCTTTGTGTCTATTAATGTAACGTCCGTTTTAATTTGACAATTTAAAAGCTCCTTTATCTTAATTGATAAATTTATATTAATTGATGAATTTTGTTTTATTTAAAAAACTGTTTGTCTTACTTGTGTCAGAAACTT
>NJDC01004420.1:42670-92273 GCA_002245475.1 Calephelis virginiensis
GCCGCATCTGCCTCTTTTCGTACCGACGAGGGCGGATCGGTACGCGTCGCCTCCAGGGAACGCCCTAACCCGCTCTGCGGTACTTTTTCGGGCCAGAATTGCAGTCCATGGACTGGCAGGGATCGCGACGTGCACGCTTCTGGCCAATGACCCCCAAAAAATTTTTAAACCGTCTAAAAAAATATTCATGTGTTAAAGAAACCGTAATCCACGGTTTGACGACTATGTACATTAATAAAATACATTCATGTTCTAGTACAGTTATGCTTTTTACATGATTACATATTTCCTTTGTAATTTTTATGCCACTCCAAATCCACCTGGAAAATTATACGTGAGTTTGGATGGTGTAGGGATGTAATTCCTCCTCCTCCCCCGCCCCCATTACCAAGGATAAAGGGGTTAAATAGATGCTAAAAAAATCATGTGAATTATAGACTTTGAACAATTTTTTTGTATATTTTAGTGTTGAATATTTATTTTACGACATTGGTGGTGAAAACACCTAGCCCACATTCAAACATCCTTGGTTAAAATATATGTATGTTTACAGATGAGTACGGGCACTTTACAACTCCCCGGCGGCACGGTGACAGCCAATCCCGTCTCTGGAACGAAAGAATGGCACCAGTCTATAACGCCTGATCTCAGAAACCACCTCGTTCATAAACTGTAAGTCAGCATTATTAGTATCCACACAAATGTGATTGATTTAAAAAAATATTAGTTTACAAGTTGAAATTTAAAAAATATGATTGTTTTAAGAAGGGATTTTAAGAAGTTATAACCCTTCTTAAAATCCCTTAATCAAAATCTATGCTTTGGAAGTAAGTTGAGTTAAATTTATTTGATCTTATCTAATATAATCTTAACTTTATAATCTGAACAAGTGATGACATTTTTATTTTATTTATAGGGTCCAAGCCATTTTTCCGACACCAGATCCGACGGCAATGCAAGACAAACGTATGCACAATCTAGTCGCGTACGCGAGGAAGGTCGAAGGCGACATGTACGAGATGGCGAGCACGCGATCAGAATACTACCATCTATTAGCAGAGAAGATATACAAGATACAGAAAGAGTTGGAGGAGAAGCGACAAAAACGAAAAGAACAACAGATGCAACAAGCGCAGGCACAAGCGAGTCAGCTAGCGAGCGTAGGTGCGGGTGTAGGAGTAGGAGCAGGAGTGGGTGTGGGCGCGGGAGTAGGTGTGGGTGCAGGAGTGGGCGTGGGCGGTGGCGTGCGTGGAGTGGCGCCCGTCCGGCCAGCGCTCCCCGCGCAGCCTGCGCTGGCCGCCATGCGCATCCCTTCACCAGGCATGCCGCTCAATATGCCCGTCAACAGGATGTACCAACCTAACCTTGTCGGACCGCCGGGACCCAGTCCCAATCAGGTAAATGATTAAATTGAAACATCTAGTGTTTTCTTTATTTATGTTTTCATATTGGAAGGCAAACAAGCAGACGGATTTTCTGATGGTAAGAAATTCATGCCGCCTAGAGACACCAAAGGTGGAAATGGTGCGTTGCCAACCGTTGTTTTTTATTCGCCCAAATCATATGACACTAGTTGCCTTATTTCTGAATGCCTTTATACTTACTTTCAAATTATATGGGTTATTCTTTTTCAAGTAAACTTGATACAAATTCGGGTTTGCTATGTATCTATGGAAGTCCCGCCTCTTATTACGTAGTATTTATATACTCTTTGCAGCAGACCCGAACTAACACGGGGTAGTTGTATCACTTCCATAAGCACTTGTAGATTAAAGAATTGCGGGGACAACCTAGTAACAATGGAATTACAAATATATATTTTTAGAACAAATGCTAAAATATGCGTGATATTTCTCAGATGCCGCACACACCAAACGGGGGTAACGTGAGCATCGGTAGCATGAGTAATCCAGGCATGTCGCCGTTCGGGCAGGCCATGCAGTCGCCGGCGCCGCAGTACCCGCTGCCAACCAACGGGCCCGCGCCGCTCGCCTCTCCCGGCGGCGTCGACAGCAAGCGCCCGCCCACCGCCAGCCCATTCCCCGCTCCCCGCACTGCTTCCCCCGCAACGCCCCTGCCACACGCGTCACCCGCGCCCGACCGCCCTCCCTCCGCCGCACCCGTGCTGTCCGCGCCGCACCCCGCGCAGCCGCCGGACGACACGCCGCCCGACGTCAAACCCGACGTGCGGGTCAAGGAGGAACCTGAGGAGGCCGAGTGCGGCGGAAAAGGCGTGCGGGACGAAATCACTCCGGACCCCTTCGCGACCCAGCCCTCTGCACCCTCATCCGTACCGCCCGCGCAGCCGGTTGACATTAAACGCGAGATCAAGGAGGAACCCAGCGACGCACCGGCTGAGGAAGAACGCGGGCCACGAAAGGCATTCGCATTCAAACCCGAAGAACTCCGGGCCGCACTATTACCCACACTAGAGAAACTATTCCGACATGATCCTGAGTCGCTGCCCTTCCGTCAGCCGGTGGACGCGATGGCGCTGGGCATCCCGGACTACTTCGACATAGTGACGCGGCCTATCGACTTGTCCACCATCAAAATGAAGCTGGACCGCGGCGAGTACAAGGACCCCTGGGAGTACGTCGACGATGTCTGGCTGATGTTCGATAACGCTTGGCTGTACAACCGCAAGAATTCGAGGGTCTACAAGTACTGCACCAAGGTAATATACTAAATCTGATAACAGATCTGCAAACTGAATTCATAATATCGCTTGCTCAATCTACTTCTTCGAAAAGAGATCTTTAAAAAGTTTTTGCGTTCTAGGCTTGAGGATAATTTTGTCGTAATTTGGGCAGTGTGTATCACTTGCCATTACGAAATTCGTTTAAATTTTAATGCTATTTAAAAGAATCTGCTCACGATAGGTTGTAGTGAAGGAGACCAATTGGATCATAAATTAATGTTTTATAAAATTTGTTGTGGTATAATAGTTACAAAAGCTGGATATTTTACAAATTATTTTATCCAATTTAGTATATTTGATAGCATTTAATTTAACTTAATGTATTTTGTTTTTTAGCTGTCAGAAGTGTTCGAAGTTGAAATAGACCCAGTAATGCAAAGCCTCGGCTATTGCTGTGGCAGAAAATACACTTTCAATCCGCAAGTGCTATGTTGTTTCGGCAAGCAGCTGTGCACTATACCAAGAGACGCCAAATATTTCAGTTATCAAAACAGGTAAGTTTTATGGCCATTGGCACTAAATTTATAATGCACACAGGATTTTTTCATTGTATAATATATGAGCTAATCCAGAACAATACTTTCGGTTTTATATCATTGAAGTATCATAATAATTGTCTGTGTAAAAGAATGATAAGAATATGTTTTGCTGATGTAGGAACACACGTATAATGAAAGGCCGCCAGAACAGTAAATTTATAAAAAAAGATAGATATGTGATTTTTACAATGAAATTTAACAACTCGTGTCTTTGACTTGACTTGTTATAATCGACAATGCAAATAAATTAGTGCAATAGACTCCTTCATGTCCTTGAGTTGTTATGCACCTTACCTAAAAATATTTGCAATATACATATACGTATTTAGGTACAGTGGTAATGTTGTTGAAATTGTTTCTTTGCTATGATTGACTGGTTAACAGTTTACTAGAAAATGTTTACAATTGATAATTTCGGATTTTCAAATAAAAGAATAAATTTCTATTAAACGGGTTACGGGAAACACTTATACTCTAATTAACTTTTTTTATTATTTCACATTAGACAATTACTATGTTATTCGATAGTTAGGGTACAAACTAATAACTTGTTATTAGAATGGAAGTATTGTTTTGTGATCAAAAATCCAACAAAATCAAATCAACATTTAATGATTACTGTGTGCAGTGAGTACAAAACAATTTGGAGTTAAATAAAAAAAACTATTTTTGTGATTGTCAGTAAGTTAAAAAGATTCCTTACTTATATGTATAACCTACATACAAAAGCAAAACTCAAGGAAATTACCTTATTTAATTTATAGAATTTTTTTTCTGAAATTTAATTTTTATTTGATGTTGAATTGTTTTGTCCATTATGAACTATAATTTATAACACTTTAATTAAGCCGGTGCCAGACTCATTAAAATAAAATCAATAAAAATGTGATGGATGATCTTTGGTCTGAAGCAAATATGACAAAAATGCCTTGATGCCAACAAGACATGGCTTTGTCCCTATTAAGCGAGCATTTGGTAGGTGTAAATAATTAGATATAATTATCATAAATTTCCGAATGTCCTCACTATCTTTTAATTTCTACGAATATGGTTAATATTTAAAAACAATTATGATAAATTATGTTTTAATATTTTGGAAATGCCTGCCTGTTACTTTCGTGTCTGGCGCCGACTTAAAAATATTTATTCTTTGATTAATGTAATAATGTGTAATTACGAAGCATTGTAAGGATGAGTATAGTTTTATTTATTGCTTTGTCATTTTTTGGATTAAATACACTTATAACTGTTTTCTAAAAACAAATTCCAGAGTCAATCAAATCTTCAGTTTTTTACAAATTTTCTCAAAACAAAATTATAAACCAAACAAATTTCATAACTAATTAGTATAAAACGAACATCGGAATTCGGAACATTTTGTATAACTTCTTGACCAAAAAATAAAGACCTATCAACATAAAAACCTGTATCCTCGACCAATCTTATCAAATTCAGTAATAGGATTTGGCTATGAATTCTATTAATATGATCACCAACCATTACAAGGAATATTCATGTAGTTTATCGTCAGTTAAGCTAGAGATCTTGACAAAAATGTCTGCTTTGAAATTTAACATGAAGTGGTACAATATATCATGCATTTCATTGTGTTAAAAATGATCGCCTTGATATTTCTCACTATTACATTGATTGTTGAAATAGTATAAAAGATTTACTTCAAACATTGTGTTAAACTAGGTGATACATTAAACACACACTAGCTAGCAAACAGGAATGTTTTGCCCCCGCAAAACTATACAAAATTGTGACGATAATAATTCACTACTACGCGACTTGTGATCGGAGCGGACAAAATCTATTCAGTAGTTTTGGCGCAAACAAAACATCCACTTTTAACTTTTGTTAAATTTACAATTTTGTTAAATTGGCACCGTGTTGGTCCGGGCTCCTGTGCAGAATAGACCATCTGCCCTCCTGCCAGGCAACTCGTAAGAGGCGACGTGAATTTCTTACCA
Organism: Calephelis virginiensis; assembly: GCA_002245475.1. Lineage (NCBI taxonomy): Eukaryota > Metazoa > Arthropoda > Insecta > Lepidoptera > Riodinidae > Calephelis > Calephelis virginiensis. The sequence goes on from NJDC01004420.1 coordinate 47,887, forward strand.
TCAGGAAATCTGTCTGCTTGTTTGTCTTCCATTGTCATTAAAATAAAACAATTACAAGATAAAAATATTTTGATGTCAGCGTTTATTTAAATTTCAAGTGGATCAACTTGATCAAATGTTATTAATTTAATTAACTATATAAATAAAAATTTAGTATTAAGTACTACATGTTTAACTAGATAGAATTAAGAATTGGAAAAATGTATTGTTCTTTACTTTGCTTCGTAACTACATTTAGTTAAAAATAAGTCATTGTGTTATGTTTTACATATCATTATTAAAATGTGGAACGCCATAAACCATGTGTGTATGTCATATTCTGAATTAATGTTTAATATCGTTCTCCCATGGACTACTACTATTCTCCATCAATACTTGTAGCTTCCTCTTGCTTTTGTAGTTGGGTCGTCAAGCTAATGTTTATGTTCAGGAACAGTCAATTGTCCGACAACTATTCTGATGCTTTACTGTGACATTAGAAGTATAAATTGGCAGAGTCATGTATGTTTTTGATGCGCTAAAGAGAAAAAGTAGAGTATTGATCCAAATTTCTGAGTCAAAGTTAAATTGTTTGAAAAGAATTTTAAGTTTTAAAGCAATAGCAATTTTTCCAAAGTCACTTCAATGTAAAAAGACATTTTTTCTCTGTATTATTAACACACCGAGAAAGTTATCCCAAGACTTATTTATTGTCTTAGGAGTAAAATTCGTTAAAGCCTCTCTGCTCACTTGCTTTAGAATAGAATAGAAAATATTTTTATGCACATTCACCTTACAAGAGGCACTTGTGACGAGTCTATATAATACTAAAAACTGCAACTGAATCGGAACGCGGCCACACACTGAGAAGATTCCCATTTCATTTTGCTATATATTATAATAACGCGGATATTATTAACGAAAATGCACACCATATTTTTCATAAATAAACAATTACTTTTTCTCTAAAGCTCATTTGGAGTATTTGAAAATCATAAACAATTTTTGAAAACTAGATCACAACTTCAAAATGTATAAATACGATAGCTTTATACTTTTCTATCAAACATTTATATAGTTGTTAAGTCTTGAGATGTTTTTATTTTGTATTGTTGATGAGAAATTGATTGTAACCTGAACGTGTAGCCTGTGCTACTTTCGTGTCTCACATCACAATCAACATATAAAACATCACCATTGTCTGTCTATATACTAATCCCTTTTATGTTGTTATTGCTTACTAATTTTTTTTCGCCCTCCACGTACGTCCTTGCCTGCACACAAACGTTCCTGTCACGCTTCACATCTACCATCGCTACACGGATGAACCTTGTGCAATAAAGTCTAAAAGCATATGGGGTTGTGTCCGATAGATACACCTTCTGCCAGAAATGCTTCAACGACATCCAGGGCGACACCGTTACGCTCGGCGATGACCCGCTGCAGTCGCAAACGTAAGTCATTTAATTGTTTTTTCTCATAAACTCATTTTGATTTTATATTTTTAAAAAACAGAAAGTCTTATTCCGACTTAAAAACAAAGACTGTTTGATATAAGAGCAGTGGAAAAAAATAACTTTCATAATAAAAGAAAAAAAGTTAAGAGTTGTCTCATGCATTACATAGATGATGCTGTGCATAATGGGTCACTTGCTTCACAATATACTTAAACTGTAACTGTCCATATAGCAATTTAAGCACCAAATCTTATATTTAGGACAACTCCTATAAAACAAAAGGTTCCAACTTGACATTAATCTTCAACTTCTTATTTTACCAGGTTTCTTTGTAGAATAAATGTCAAATTGCTACCCTCTTATTATTGCATTTTAGGCGTAACTGATTTATTTATTGTGCAATTAAATGTAATATTTCAGAGCAATCAAAAAAGATCAATTTAAAGAGATGAAGAATGACCATTTGGAACAGGAGCCATTTGTGGTTTGCATAGACTGCGGTAGAAAACAGCACCAGATATGTGTGCTGCACCATGACCAAATATGGCCTCAAGGCTTTTGCTGTGATAACTGTTTGAAGAAGAAAGGTGCGAAGCGGAAAGATAATAAGTTTAGTGCTAAGAAACTGCCCACATCTAAATTAGGCATTTATATAGAAACAAGAGTTAATAATTTCCTTAAGAAAAAAGAGGCTGGCGCCGGTGATGTGCATATCAGAGTGGTAGCGTCGTCGGAGAAGGTATGTACTATTATTTTTCATTCAACAATATATTTCTTAAGTCATATTAATTACAACTACTTGTTGTGCCCGGGTTTTCATCCGCGTGCAATTTAACAAAAAAGTTATTTAGTTTATTTTAGAATTTTTCGACTTTAAAAAAAATACTAAATAGCCTAAGTTACTTCTTGTTACAACGAATACCTGTCATTAAAGTCTCGTCAACATTGGTCCAGGCTTTTCAAAGATTGGCCGGAAAAAACAGACAGACTCACGAAAGTTGTATATCATATTGTTTTGGTGTATGACGGTACAAACGTATTTACATTCATATGCATGTAGTAAAAAGAAGTTATTTTGATATTTCAAACAGAAACTTCAGTTTAAATATTTGCATAGATAGATGTACTAGTAAAAGTAAAAAAAAACATGTAAATTACATAAATATTTGTAAATTCATGTTTTGTAGGCTTATAGAAGTTTCTTATTTTTTTTTATTTTGGATAATTTGTTGCTGACTGCGAGGCTTTTACAACTTCACCTGACTATAGAAGTTTCTAAATAACTCGCCTAATCCAAAAAATCCTGAACATGCCGTTGTAATTATAAATATTATAATTGACACTAAATAATAATTAAAAACATCGCATTTATCTTTAAAATAGGGCCTAAATTATATAAAGATAATGGGTATTTTTCCTAATGGTTCAAGCTGGTTGTTTATTTCCGCATGGTTGTGGACCAACCGTATGTGCAGAAGTAATTATAAATTTATTCTGTTTTCAGGTAGTAGAAGTGAAACCTGGAATGAAGTCCAGGTTCGTGGATCACGGAGAACTGTGTCGTGAATTCCCGTACCGGGCAAAAGCTTTATTTGCATTTGAAGAGGTTGATGGGACTGATGTGTGTTTCTTTGGGATGCATGTGCAGGTTAGTTTTATGTTTTTTTAATATAAAGCTAATATCCATTTAAGAAAAAGACGTCGCCATAAAATTGTATCGGCGCATTGCCAACTCAAAAGGGTGGCTTAATCGTAGTTGGAGATTAAGTTAACACTGGAATATGATTACGAAACTTATCATGCTTGATTCTCATCTCTTGTATTTGACAGTCGTGCTATAAAGAAATTAAAAGAAGAAATGAAACATATTTATTCTATTTTAATACTTTATTGCACTAAAACATGTACAAAGGCGAACTTTATGCTAGTGAGCATTGTCTTCCAGTTTAATGTTTAGTATTGTCAAAGTAGTTTGCATGTAACAGAGGTGTCCACCCATTAAAACATATGAAAACCCACTTTGACATCTTTTTTTCATAAAAAAAAGTTTAAGATAGGAACGAAGAACTGAATTTGTTTATAAATTAAAGCATTTAACTGACTTCTATACCAAAAATCATCGGATTTTACTGTGGTAATGTAATGCCTGAAATCCCCGCCTCAGGTTGGCAACACACCATTACCACCTTTGGTGTCACTAGGCGGTGTGAATTTCTTACTTAACTTTTACGTAACTTTTAGCAGTATTATATCAAAATTTGCAAATTGTAGAATAATTCCATTGCAGAGTCAATACTGACTGATTTTAATATGACAAAATATTTGGTTAACTTATAAGGTATATATCATCGTATATACTAAGGTTTTCTGGTTACTTTGTCGTTAAGCAACATTACATTGGAAATCCATGTCTCCCACGGTACCATTTATATTCCTATCGGGTATTAAACTATGAGAAAAATGACAATGAAAAGTAAATATTTATCTTATTCTTCAATTTTCAAATGCTCATGTAAATGCGCGATAGCAGTTAAATGTATAAGATAGACTAAATTTAATTTTGTTTTTAGGAATATGGGAGTGAAAGTCCTTCGCCGAATACGAGGCGAGTCTACATAGCATATCTTGATTCAGTACATTTCTTCCAACCAAAGCAGTACAGGACTGCGGTGTATCATGAGATTTTATTAGGATATTTGGATTACGCCAAACAATTAGGGTACACGATGGCCCACATATGGGCGTGTCCGCCGTCAGAGGGAGACGACTATATTTTTCACTGCCATCCGCCTGAACAAAGAATACCAAAACCTAAAAGACTACAAGAGTGGTATAAGAAAATGTTAGATAAGGGTATAATTGAAAGGATAATATTAGATTACAAAGACATTCTCAAACAAGCCATGGAGGACAATATCTCGTCAGCGGCGGAACTGCCGTACTTTGAAGGTGATTTCTGGCCAAATGTTCTAGAAGAATCCATTAAAGAGCTAGATCAAGAAGAGGAAGAAAAGAGAAAACAAGCTGAAGCCGCTGAGGCAGTGGTCAGTATTTCTTCGAGCATGTATAGTTAGGAGAAATGGTATCACATAAAAAGCTAAATTATTATGAAAATGTTCACTTATCATTAAATAATTCAGCAGATTTCGTGGTTTGGAACCAAATACACTAGAAGTAACATGTTTTGGGTAGTATTAGGAACGCACCAGAAGAAAGGGGGTGAGGTTTGCAACAATTTTTAGTAAATACTGTTTACACTACTTTGTCAGTGTAAGATTTTTATCTTATAAACTTGCATCCCCAATTACATGACTTTGGGATTGATTTGTGAAAAAAAGTAGCTTATGCTTAGACTCGAGTCCTTAACTATTTGCATATCAAATATTATTAAAATGGGCCTAGCAATTTAGATTTGAAAGCGTAACAGATAGGCAGACTGCTTTGTATCAAATAAAAACGGTAAATTACTATTTTTTTGTTTCGACAAAAGGGTTCTGAATATAAATGAATAATTTTGACTTATATCTTGAGAAAAATGTAACAGAACAAAAATGTAGTGGGGCACTGGTACCTGAGGCGTGTTATTAGTACACTTTTTAGAAAAACTTTAAAAAATTACAAATTATAATACTTATTCATATACAGCCAGGATTCATACTCTCTAAGATCATGTTATGCCATTTTCACCAACTGGTTAGGATTCATGCCAATCCACCTGTTTAATTCATTTACGTTCAATATTTCACAATAAACATTCTCTCATCGTCATTCATTTTAAATCCATACATTTGTATGGATAGAGATTTGAGAGAATCTAACATGCTTTTAGATATTCCAGTCGTCTGAAGAAAATGAACAAGGACCAGATGGCAAAAAGAAAGGTCAGAAGAAGGCGAAGAAATCGAACAAATCTAAGGCAGCCCAGCGGAAAAATAGTAAAAAACACAGTGACCAGCAGCAAGGAAGTGATCTCAGTGCTAAAATATTCGCAACTATGGAGAAGCATAAGGAAGTGTTCTTCGTGATAAGGCTACATTCCGCACAGTCCGCGGCGAGTTTAGCGGTGAGCATTATTTTCTTATTGTAACCTTTGGAAAATAAAGAAGTAAATGTGAGCAGCATGCTTACTCTGCAATCTTTAACATTTTATTTTGTTTTGGTTAAAGATAAAAACGTAAACGTAAGTTGTGCTCACACATTTAATTGGGAATAATGATTTTATTATGTGAATAATAAAATGTTAAAGCAGTTATTATATCAGACTCCGCTCTCTCGTGATGATCACTGTTACTTGTATGTTACAAGTCAAAATAAAAAAGTAAAAGTATTAGTTTGGAAATCACTGAGCTGGATATTTTATAACATAAATTAGTTTGAAGTACAACTTGAAAGACTATTAATTTATTAACTTTACTATCATGAAATATTACTATTAAAAAAAAAACTATAACGTTTGTGTATATAATATTAATGTGTTGAATGTTTTTTGTTAACAGCCAATCCAAGACCCCGACCCGCATATAAACTGCGACTTGATGGACGGTCGCGACGCCTTCCTGACGATGGCTCGAGACAGGCACTACGAGTTCTCGTCAACGCGGCGCGCCCGTTTCTCTACCCTGTGCATGCTGTACGAGCTGCACAACCAGGGCCAGGACAAGTTTGTGTACACTTGCAACAGCTGCAAATCACATGTCGAGACGAGGTACCACTGCACCGTCTGCGACGACTTCGACCTATGTGTGCCCTGCTACGACAAGGAGGGTCACCCCCACAAAATGGAGAAGCTTGGCCTCGACCTCGACGTTGGCTCCTCACCGGGCGACCTCAAACAGGCCAACCCACAGGAGGCACGAAAGCTCTCCATCCAGCGGTGCATACAGTCGTTGGTGCATGCGTGCCAGTGCAGAGATGCCAACTGCCGCCTGCCTTCATGTCAGAAGATGAAGCGCGTCGTCACACACACCAAGATCTGCAAGCGGAAGACGAAGGGCGACTGTCCAATTTGCAAGCAACTGATTGCACTGTGCTGTTATCACGCGAAACACTGTCAGGAGACCAAGTGCTCGGTGCCTTTCTGCAGCAGTATCAAACAGAAGCTGAAGCAGCAGCAGGTGCAGCAGCGCGTACAGCAGCAGCAGTTGCTGCGGCGGCGCATGGCGGCCATGAACACGCGAGGTCCGGGCGCGGCCAGTCCGCCGCCGGCGCCGGCGCTGGCGTCCCCGCCGCCCGCCAAGCCCGCTGCGCACGTCCCGCACAACGTACAGAAGGCGCTGCAGCAGGTCCGTATCGTACTCGCAACAATATACATTCACACTATGCTCCTGATTTTCACCGTGATATCGCGAATACGAATGTTTTTCAGGAGCTTACAAATACTTGTGTACCCTTTCCGATAAAAAACCGCATAATATGTTTGAATAGTTAGAGAAATCACGCCGCCTGTGTGTTACTTAGCAGTATCGTTGGTGATACTTGTTTCTTTTGGATACTTTTTAGTAGTTATCAAAAAAATAACCATTACTATTTCCTATTTTAATTAATATTTATGTATACATATATATCTTCACGCCAAGTCCCTTACGGGGTAGGCAGAGAGTATCGAGTGCCAGACCTCACGGTCCTGACAAACCAGGCAGGCTTCCTTCACATTCATACAAACACGCCTATTTCGGAGACTCTTGACACCTTGATAAGAATTATTTTTACCTACCGAATGAAATTGCAATTATCAACATACCTACTTACTTAGTGCTACTCAATTGGCATAGAAATAGGGAAATGTAATACAACGAAAGAAAGAATATTTATTTACTTTTGGCGAGCATATTTTTGTACATTGTGGTGTGCAAAAGATTCATTATCATTACAAAAAAACTTGATCAGAATACATTCAAACAACTTTCTTTAACTTTAAAGCTAAAATCTTACTATGCTAGACTGTGATTGATATTTTCAATGGCAATGGTATACATTCATATTTTGTCCAAATATTCTTTTCTGGCAATGTAAAATAAAATATCGACAATTATAATAGTACATCACTATAAAATTAACACTAAATATGGTGTTCTTGGCAAGCATGAGAACGTCATAACGTCACTTTAAATCGACGCCAAAATAAGCATAGACAAAAATGTCGTTATCTCTTTCGGCGTTCATAATATCAACATTTGTTATAAGAGACAAAGAGATGATGTTAAGTTATACGTCGATTCCAACGGTATTTATACAATTAAATTTGCTATATAACATTGTTGCACTTCTTTATATATTCCTATTTCTATGGTTTTTACGCATACTTCATTTCAACCAAGCAGATAAACTATATTGTACGTAAGGGATCAATCACAAATTTTAATTATTTCACTAGGAAACGGTTTCAATAGCTATTATGTAGTGTCAGTGAAGGTAAAAAAAGCAGTATAAAAAACTGGTGAAATGAGTGATAATATAATTAATGAATAGTTTCGGACGTGTTATATACATGCATTTATATCTTTACGCTAATTCTTACGGGATAGGCAGAGAGTATCAAGTGAAAAATGTCAATATCTTTGAAGACCTACCTAGCTTCTATTTTCATACAAACACGCCGGTTTCTGAGGTTCTTGATACCATTGGATAAAACCCGAGTTATTTGGTCGTGGTTTGTCAATCTAGGTCTCCCCCTACATTCATCCATATTCATTATTCTTTCCGCATGACCGAACCCTTTCTCATTTCAGCCGATGTGTTTAGTGCGATATGTGATGTAACGTGTGATATTGTGAAGCAGGTGCAAGAGGAAGTGGCCCGTCAGCAGGCGCCGTCGTTCGGCAAACAGGCGGCGATGGGCCCGCCCGGGGGCGCGCGGGCGGGCGCGGAGTGGGCGGCGGGCGTGGGCGCGAGGTACCGGCCGCCGCCCCCGCTGGCGCCACACCACGCGCCGCTGCACCGCCTGCCGCACCACGCGCCGCACCCGCAGCAGCCCGCGCCGCCCCATCCGCAGGTACATGCCACGTACCTTCATTAATAACATGAACTAAACTACTCCAAGGTTCAACCCGGTATATGGTCGTTATTACACTATGTTACGTACTATTACGTAATATTACGTCATATTTTTAAACACACAGGACAGCGAAGCCCCTATGGTGTCTATAGGCCACGGTTGTCTCTTACCATCAGGCTACCCATGTCCTCGTTCTCTGATCTATGGCCTAAAAAAGTATATATTTAGTTTAGTTATCAGTACACCAGAGGGTTGTATTTGCTATCTCCGTTGTATTTCTGTTAGTCACTGAAGATAGCAACTTTAAAACATGTCATTTGTACACTTCACCCAGTGATCATAACTAAAATGATACGGAATCAATCCCCATCGGGGCTTTTCAGTATCTTTTTGAAAATAAAAAATCGGCTCCCAGGTCTTCCTTTCATTTATTATTTTAACCGACTTTTAAAAAAGGAGAAAGTTATACATTTGACTCCTATATTTTTTTAAGTATGTTAATCGATTTCGATGGACTAGAAGAAATGTCTCGCTCACTCGCTAGCTCATCATTTTACTTTGTTTTATTTACGTTTAAGTATATTTTTTAATATCTGCTGCATGTAATAAATAGTTGGTTTTTAACAAAACACAAAATAATTTATTAAAATAATTGCTGTTACCCGCGGCTTCGCCCGCGTTCAATTGAGATGCAGTCTATCCTATTCTTCAAGTTGGATCAAACTGAAAACGGTTTGTAAATTTAATAAAAATCGGTTAAGTAGTTTGGAAGGTCATCGCAGAAAAACAACGTGACACGTAATTTATATATTGATAACATTTTTTTGGATTATATGCATGTCGTTGTAGACTTTTTGATGTGTGTATAAATCATCATTTACTACATTTATTCGTGTCCTAAGTCAATAACTAGGACGTATCATAGCTATAGTAATTTAAGTATTATTTATTTGCAGCAACGACCACCGGCGCCACAGCAGCAACAGACACAACCGCAAATGCATCAAAAGGCACTGCAGCAACTCATGCAGACGTTACGATCTCCAACGACACACAATCAACAACAAGAAATCTTACAAATATTGAAATCAAATCCACCACTAATGGCAGCATTCATCAAACAGAGAGCACAGGTATTTTGAAGTCAAAATTATAAAATATGTCGCATAAGCAATAACTAAATTATTGATTCACTCAAATGTTAAGATGTATACTTATTATAAAAGCATCTTCACACCCATATCCCCAAAGAGTAGGCAGAGGCACAACAGGTGGCAAGCCTATCGCCAACCGGGCACATTTCCAATCCCAGGCAACCAATTTCCCAATTTCCTTTTTGTTGCCCGACCAACCCGGGACCTCATGCAGTCAAGTCCAACAACTGAACCGCTAGACCACAGATGTTTATAAATCGTAAAAATATAATGTACTAAGAAATTTAGTAAAAATTTAAATTAGGTATCTGTGTGACCTGAATATTTTTAGACCAACAATTTTTTCTTAGTTTTATCAGTTATATCGCATCACTGAAAAGCTACTGGATGAATTTAGATAGAGTTTTTGCGTTTGAAAGGCTATTTGTTACCATACGTTCACTTAAATGTTTCATTAAAATAATATAAAGCAACTGTAGAAATAAGTGAAATGTTTGGTCGTTAAATCGTGAGACACTCACAAACAACTGACGTTCTATATCCTCACAATTTTCGGACTTTCGCATTCATAATATATGTATTGTGACCCAGAACGCCCAGAACCAACAGCAAGCCGGCAGCGCAGTGGGCGGTGTGGGCCCCGTGGGTAACGTGGGCGTGGGCGGAGTTGGCGTGGGTCTGGGCGGCGTCCAGCAGCAGCCGCAGCAACTGCAGCACATGATGCCACAGCAGCAGCAGCGACTGCAGCAGATGCACCAGATGCTGCCCCAGCAGACACAGGTTAGATATTTTGCAATGTTGTATTTTAATACGATGGTTTTTCCAACATCGTCGTGTATTTAAAAGCGACGTCTAGCTACTTTATAGAAAGCAATATATTTATATTGTATTTGTAACCGACCCCGATAAGAAGAATGCTATAAATTCGTCTTTGTACTCGATTACTTAGCCAATATCTTTGACGACGATTTCGTCGAGGTACATAAAAAAATATATATAATATATGTAAATTACGCGTCACATTGTTCGCGATGGACTCCTAAACTGCTTAACCGAATTTGATCAAATTCACACATCGTGTGCAGATCCGACTTGCTATAAAAACCAATAGGAGCTTGATAACAATTAAAATATAGTACCACTTCGAAGACATGTCTACCTTCCTAAAAAGAATTATCAAATCGAAATCGGTTGTTTACTATTTTGCTGCGCTTAAAATATTATGTTGTAGTATTATTTTATCATATCTTACGTAAGAGTTTTGTATTAGGTTTTGTTATTTTTTTATGAGTAAAATGTACATTGCTTGTAGCTATATTTTAGAATTGTCATTTTCGTTAGTCATAAGTTTAAATGTTGTATGTACTTAAATTACAGGTCGGAGGCGTTTCTGGCGTGGGCGGCGTAGGAGGAGTTGGAGGTGTAGGAGGAGTGGGAGGCGTGGGCCTCGGAGGAGTGAATGTAGGAGGAGTAGGAACGGTGGGCGGCATGAGCGGCGCCGGCGGGTGGTACAAGCAAGGCGGTGTGGGCGGTGTGGGCGGCGGGGCGGTGGGCGGCGTGGGCACCGGCATGATGGGCATGCGCGGCGCGTACGCGGGCGGGGTGAGCGGGGCGGGCCCGCGGCTGGCGCGGTACTTCCCCTCGGCGCTGCAGCGGTCCCCGCCCGGCACGCCCTCGCCCCGCCCGCCCACGCCCTCCGAGCTGCTGCTGCTGCGGCAGTCGCCGGCGCCGCCCGCGCCGCTGCCGCCTGAGGACCAGCTGCCACCGCTGACGCCGCAGGACCAGCTCACCAAGTTCGTGGAGCAGTTGTAGTGTACATAGCGGACGCGGTGCCTCGACCGCCTGTAACATATAGACTAGACCGGACGACGGCCGCAACCGCCCCCTCCCCGACACACACACACACTATATTTATTGCCGACGAGACGTGCACTAGTATTACGATGGACGAATCGAGCGCTCAATGTACAAAATGTAAATATAAACAGTACATCCTGTCCGCTTTTGCGTAATGTAAGTTGTTCGTAGTGTAGGTACATTATGATACTTATTCTGTTTATTGTAATTAAATCATTTTATAATATAATTATGTGATGATTATAACACTGTTGTTTTGTTTTCATATACCCTGTATTCATCTATGAACCACGTTCACAAATTTTACAAATTTTTACCCGCACCCTAGCTACTGAAGACTTCGACTTCTGTTATAGTGGGTGCAGGCATGAACTATAGTTTATAAAAATATGTCATAGTTAAAATATTTTATATCTTGATGTATGAAAAAAAAATCCATTTCCCTTGGACACCGTGTCACGCCTAAACGGATTCATTCATATGAAAGGATAAAAAATAAGTTTAGCGGAACAAAGTTGCCTGGGATTGAATATGTGCCCTATTGGCGATAGGCTTGCCACCTGCCATTGTGGGACTTAGTGTCTTCAGCTAGTTCTGGCTGCCCTGGTTGTGCCTCTGCCTCCCCCTTCGGGAATATGTGCGTGCGTTTACAACTATGTTATATATCCCTACTACTAAGATTTGGAGCTATGTAAAGCTGACGCCCATACGAATGCTTCGTCGCGGCGCGGGGGCACTAATTCGTGGGCGCAGAGCCTAAATACCCGCAACTTACCATATATGAACTTCTCATCAGAGAACTTCATATACAGGTGGGCCATCAGTGGTAGATATTCTAAATACTTTCGTATTTTTGGCTGGTTGTAGTTTTGCTAAATTATTTAATAAATTCTCCGCTGATAAGTCTGTTAGAGGCGGATTGAAGGTTGAGAGTGCCCTAGGCATTTCATTTGCACCCCAAGCGGGATGATTGGTGCAATTTTTGAAGATCTACTTTCCATAAAATTTTATTTTGTTTTTAAGGGGTAACAAACATCACAATAATTAGGGTTATGAAGAAAGCAAATAAAAATTGCTTGAAACAAACCTGGCTAAGCACCTTGTTTGAGCACCGTGAGGCGATGGTATGCTGAATTTTAGAGAGATCGAGTTTCTTTCCATGACATTTATGAGACAATTCAAGGACTATTGGGAATTGATATGAGCCAAGTTCAGAAAATTTTACTTGAAGAACTGAAAGTTCGTAAACTTTGTTGTCGTTGAACTCCCTCATGAACTGACAGCGGAGCAGAAGCGGGCTCGCGTGGAATGGTGCTCACAGATGCTACTGAAGTACGACCACGGACATTCTAATGCTGTTTATGACATTGTAACAGGGTACAAAACGTGGATTTATTGGTTTGAACCCGAAAAAAAAACCTGTTAGTCTTGTGAATGGGTGTTTGAAAATGAGAACAGGCCAACAAAATTGAGACAGGCGAGAAACATTGGTAAAAAATTATCGCGTGATTTTTGTCAGGGACGGGTCTCATCTGTACTTTTCCACTTGAAGATCAAAAGAGTGTTAATGCCGATTCTACCATTTGTTTACCCAGGGTGTTAGAAAAAGTTCGCGAAAGACGACCCAAAAACTGCATTCTCCTACACCATGATAACGCTTCTTCACACTCGGCTAACAAAACAAAGTCATTTTTAGCTGCCGAAAAAGTACATCTCGTCACTCATCCTGCCCATAGCCCCGACCTAGCACCCTGTGATTTCTGTATTTTCCCCAAAATCAAAGATTTGATGAGAGGTTTTACTTTTACCAACTCCGAAGAGGCAGTGATTGCGTTCAACCAGCATGTCGAAAACGTGCCTTCAGATCTGTAGTCCTCCTGTTTTAAAAAATGGTTCGATCACATGAAAACATCTTTAAAATGTTAAGGAGATTATTTTTAAAAGCAATAAACATAATATTTTGGTAATAACATGTTTTTTTTTAGTTACGCAAAACTTATAGTGTGACCTACGTTGAACCTATAACACAAGCATATAATTTGCTTACTTTGGGGTTAAAATTCATTTGTGTAACTTGTCCAGAGATATTAATTCATGTATTTTCATTCTAGCATTGGTCCCGGTTCTTCCCCAAGTAGGAAATCTGAATCCGATTTCCTACTTTTACTTCTCCACTTCGTTCCGTTTTGGGCGTTCAATGAGTCCATTGGAACACACTCCTTGTTCCACGACATCAGACTTAGTAAGCGATTCTTGGATCGATCTCTTACCAACGCCTATAGGTTTTACAGCATTTAGACATTTGTAAACTACGTAGCCGGCCTTTAAACGCAAAATATGAACAAACCGTAAGCGGCTTTCTTGCAATTTATCCGTTACGTCACGGACTCGAAGGCTACCATTGGGCTACCAAGCGATTCAACGCAGCATATCCATCTCCGTGACATGCCGCATATTTGCTTATGGCGTTTAAGTAACGGCCATGCTTTACTACCATATAAAAGATTAGGCCTACTTAATTATGATTTTATAGGTTCAACTGAGAAGTTGTACGGGCATTTTGGAATCACAAATAACACCGGTCAATTCACGCTACCTTCTTTGCACCGCAATGGTCCAGACTAAAATGTAATGGCCAATATCACCAGATATATGAAGAAAGGATCTCAGAACTTAAACTGGTCTGTAGGCTTGGCCATATCTTCGACTATTCGTACAGACAAGAGATCCGAGGTGTTATACACAATGTATGGAGTCATGTTTAGTTTTAACAGAGATACGTAAATATATAACGTTGGTTTTAGACTATCGTTTTCTTGCATATCCTTTCGGTTTGAAAACGAAAGCGCCCCTTTTCTAATTCATGTTTCTAATAGTGCAATATCTCCTGTGTACAATAGCATTAATGGCGGCTGTAACTTATCTGTATCTGCATTCAACTTCACGCTGAACAGAAATAGGAATAGAAAGTACTTTGATGCGCTGCGACTGTCACACGGTAGGGTTTTAAATAGCTCACGGCAGTCCTACAGTTCTCGTCCTGGATGATATCAAAATATTATATTTTTGGAACAATCTTTGGGCTCAACGCCCAGCAAATGATACGGTTTTTAGGGTTCCATGATTCCGAGACTATTAATTCCTGTCGTGTCATGGAGTCGATAATATGATTCATGGGCTTCATGTTGTTTCACTTCACCCTTACACAATGTTACCCAGAATTTTGGACTAGCCTTTGTAGACCGGTGTAGTTACAATCGCTCCGATAAAGGTGTTGTTTTTAAAAGGCCGGTCAGGATGCACTATGTGCGCCCATCGACATTTACGTATCAATGGGCATTTTGTCATGTCCGGTAGCTCTCCTATTCCGCATGCGGCTAAGAAATTCCTCTTACGTCTCGTGCAGCTTTGACTCTAGTTCGTGTTAACTTATAAATATCTTTTGCTCTTCAGAAAATTGAAATCTACATATCTGTGCTTGGCAGGATCTTTTCGGTCACCCCTTTGACAAGTTTGTATCTTGCTTGATCTTTAGTAGATTTTTATGCTAGTCGCTTTTTAAAGAGTCCTTTATTTACGTATGGACTTGGCTATTCCACCACATAGTTTTCATATCAATTTTGATACGGGGCGCATCGTAGCGTAACAATCCGCCTAGATCGCTTTTATACATTTTGTATGAAGCAAAGCTCTAAAGGATAGCGCCCACTGCTGACGGGGCGGAGCGTGTCGGGCCGGGGCGCATCGCATTGCAAAGCCCACTGATGCGTGCCGGGCCGCATCGCATCGGCGCGGATTTTTGTTACTCAGTAAACGAAGTTACAACGAAATAGAGAGGCCATCACTTGACGTTAAAATCGTCAAGCGTGGAAAGTTGCGCCATCTAGTAGTTGTCATACGATCTTCAAGTATGGAAAGTGGCGCTTCTAGTAGGTAGTTATCGTACGAAATTTTAGCGTTAAAATACCATAGTGCTCTTTTCTTAACAGTAATATCGGGATCTTTGTTCACTGTGGGTCGCATCGGGGTATGAGCGCGGGGTGCCTCGCGGATATCCGCCGCGCAAAAATCCGCGCCGATGCGGCCGGGCACAATGGGCGTTACTCCATACAAAATGTATGAAAGCGACCTAGGCGGATTATTGCGCTGCGATGCGGCCCGTCCAACTGGGCGCTATCCATAAGGTCGCATCATGGCGGATTTTACGCGTCACCGCGCGCACAGTCCTTATGCGGCCTCCTGTTGTCAAAGAGGAGAGTGTAAACGATATTATGAATGTAAATATAAAATAATAAAAATATAATAATATTATTGTTTTGTATAACAAGTACCTAAGGAGTCACTTTCATAACTTGACGATTTTAAAGTAGAGTGGTTATTTTCTTTTTTGCACTACTATTTTGTACTAAGTAACAAAATTCACCGATTGGGCAGTAACTACCTATAATGATAGGTACATACTTATCAACAAAGAATAAAAATACTCTTTAACGAGAGCATATTAATATATGTACTATGGTACCCAGACTGTCACTGAGAATGACTGCAATTTTTAATTTTGCCGATACGAGATCTTCAGAACAAGAAGTTAATTTTGAGTCACGCTCCGTTGCCTTCTGTAGGTGACCATGTATTGGATTATTTTATGGGAGAATGTGTTCACAATTTTAGCGAGATTGGTCTCAACTTAGGTTCTGAGGATAGTTTCTCCTTCCGAGTTCTTGCCATAGCAGTAATATCCTTAAACACGGTAACACGCTCAAACTCCTCATACGTATTACCCACATGCCTGGTCGTCACACAAAATTACTTCATGCGGTAGCAAGTAGTAAGTTCCAATATAAGTAACAATTTTTCGGCAGCCTGTGGCACTTGTTATGAGTAGGATCCAAATCTAAAGTTTTTGCTTCACGTATTAATATATATAGATTAGCGCGACATGTACGCGTATATTATCTATTTTTTTTATGTTATAGGAAGGCAAACAAGCAGACGGATTTCCTGATGGAAAGAAATTCACGCTGCCTAGAGACACCAAAGGTGGTAATGGTGCGTTGCTAACCATAGGTCGGGATGTTAGGCCTCGGGCAAAAGTAAGTTTACCGGCTCCCTTACCCTCCGAATCGGAACACGTCATGACGGCAGGAATAGGTAAGGCGGTGGTACCAATCCGGGCGAGTCGCTGCGAAACTGCCACCTAGTCGGATGTCACGGTGTTAGTGATAAGCCTATGCTCGCCTTTTACGAGCTGCCTAGCAAGGAAGGTCTATTCTGCAAAGGAGCCCGGACCAACACTGGGAAAAATCTATATAAACTTATACATGGAATTTTGTCAGCGAACAGGCACACGGCTCTCCTAATGGTAAGACAATAATGTAATCGCGGCCTATAGACATCTTAGATGTCGCAGGTACCTCGCTGTCCTGCAGCCGGGATGTTAGGCCAATTGTGCTAGTCTGCCGCTGTTTTCCCACTTAACGCAGATTCAGATCTGAAGCTTGTCGTTCAGACAATTACCAAAGAAGTTATGTCAAGTAGTCGCTATTTGAATTTGCGATTTAACACACCTCAAAATCTGTGATTTCTTATAATATGCCTGCCTATTTTGTATTTTTAAAAGGAATAACCAATAATTAGTTACAATGCGTTGCCGGCTATTAAAAATTTAAACGCCTATTACGGTCGCACTCAAAAAGGAAATTATCTTTTAATCTGTAATTAAGTCGATATTTTATATACAACTTGTTTAGACTTAATCATAGATTAAATATTTGACGTCTATGTGCGGCTAATAAGTCCTCACATCAAAGATTACTATTTGAATAAGCTGTCAAGCTCGAGTCTGACTCGCTCCGTAGCAGCAAGTAAAAGTGCTAATACAAAAGGGGAAGACATATTTTATCACTTTCTCTTGCGCCTTTCGCACTTAACTATTTAGTTTAGAAAAAAAAAGATAAAAACAACAATTATGAAGACCTATCCATAGATATTTCATTAAAACCACACACGTATGGGTTTATAGAAAAAAAAATCAAGTTTAAGTATGGGGAAACCGAAAATATATGGTTTAATTTCTATTTTTGTATGAAAACCTTAATACGGTTCAAAGAATACATCCGATTACAAAAATTCAACAGTTCTTACTGTTTCGGAAGAAAGTGGCTAAGACATATGAACCTATAAGTGTTCTGGTTTTTGGCTACAGAATTCTAAAAAAAGGAATGGATGGGACTGGTTTCGCACTAAAATTAAACTATGCGCTAGTTTAATTTTAGTTACAATTTTTTAAAATAAGAAAAAAAAACTTTTTAAAAACCACTATATTTACATTCAAGTGACAGTTACAAGTAACATTTTACACAATATATTAATATATTTTATTAACATTTGCTGTGCTGTACAATATATTTTACTTTATTTAGAAAACAATCATTAACTTTATTATGCATTTGCAAGAGAATAAAAAACATTGTAACAATCAAGGATTTTAATAAAACAGTATTTTGTCAGTGTTTTGTAATGTTAAATAGTTTACCTTCTTCTCAATCTTCCGAACTTTTTAAGTGAACATGGTACCTGATTCACATAAAGAAAAATTATTTTGTCGGGCATCATATTCGCACTATTAAGCGAATGTGAAACCCGATACAAATTAGATTTAAAGAAAACTGAAACAATTTCCAAATATTGTAAACAAGTTGTTAATGTCATCTGTTGCGTTACAATGCGCATTTCCGTTATTTGCGGTTGCTTTAAAAATAACCAAAATTGAAAAACGATGGTTTTTCAATCTAGTGCTTACGTTAAATAAATTAACTACTACGAGAAAGAAAAGCACTAAACGAGGATTAAACAAACGATAATCGGGTATTCTTTCAATTCCCCACATAAAAGACAAGGATTGCCCATTGCACCGAGCAAGAGCCGCGATTATTAATTCAACAAAATATATTAACAATATCTCTGACCACATAAAAAAATACACAAGACACACATACACAATTCTTAAAACTAGTAAAAATAAAATAATAAAAAATTACGTTAAAACAAATTAAGCCACAATTATTCATTATTAAATAGTAACAAAGCAGGTATTGCAAATAACCAAATAACGTTATACATTTACATATCATTATTCTAGTCGTGGGTGCCTTGGTTGTACCTCTGCCTACCTCTTCGGGGATATGGGCGTGAAGATACTTTATCTACATATTATAATATGTACAAGGTTTAACCGAAAGGTGTGACAATATTGAAAGGTATATCGCATATATACATCGCATATACAAATACATATCGCAATAGAAATCACAAGTCCGAATATTAACATTCAAATCGCAATTATTTACCATAAAAAATATTTATTAAAAATATAATTTTACATGTTTCCATGACAAATCATTGCTTGGGCGGAAGTCGCACAGTCTACTAATACTGATTAAATAATTAGTATATACCTATGTTATTGTAGTATTTCGTATACGAAGTGAGGGACAAGGCTAGCGTGTAAATCATAGAAATAGGAATAAGTAGAGGTCAATGTTTGAACAAATAACAGCGTGAAAAAAATTTAGGACAAAAATATGTGCATAGGAAAACAATTTGCGCCGATAATAGATGAGGATCGGGTCCGATTCCCGACGAAGAGATAATTTTTCAAAAGTTATTTTGTGTGACATCAAAATATATAGTCAAGGGCTATCTGGTTTCCTATCTACGATCTAGAAAACGCTAAATGCGATATTGAATATAGTTTTAGATAAGCCTTTACTATAAAAAAATCACAGTTTTAAAAAACCCCTCTGCCAAGTCGTCATCGTGGCCCAAATGACTACAAAATGTACAAGTGGTAAAATAAGAGCCCTTAAAATATCCTTTATAGTTTCGTGTCTGCTATAATTATTAATTAAAAACCAACAGCCGCACTTAGAGACTGCAATTATCTTGTAATTAGTCATTAATTTAACTTTTTCTAAACAAAAGTGTGACATAACGAAAGACTGAATAATATCTGAAGTCTGAGCGCGGCCTTAAAATATTACTTCAGAATAACACAACAGAATAAATTGGTACTCGCAATACCTGCCTGCATGCGTCTTAATTTTTAATACAAAATATTTTGACAAAATTATTATGCTTTTTTTTTTGTTTTTTTTTCTTTGCTACATTACAACAATTTAATAAATATGAGACTTACAATTTAAGTACCAAAATTTAAGATTAGGTGTGGATAAAACTAATTTTGTGAAAGTATAAAATGTTGTTTAAACAGTACAAACATAATTTGTACATGACTTAAAATATAGCGAATAATGCTTTAAGTTTTTAGTTAGAGGATATCATACATGTAATGACTATAAAAATGTTTAACATATAAATTTGATTTAAATTATTTGTATTTTACATAACTTTCCACGCATCACCCAGTATGATTAAAAACTGCATTCAGTTAAACATTATAACATAGAAAACTAAACGCTCGTAAATATACATAAATGTTTTTTTTTTCTTCATAATAGGCCAAAACATTAAATATAGAACAAAATACAATTAGTAGCAAAGTCTCTACTTCAGTCAAAGCAACGAGGTCGTTTTTAGTATGTATAAAAAAGTAATAAAAAAACATACAGGTATGTTTAATAAATAGAAATCATTACAACCTCTTGGTGTTACCAAGCTAATTTGCATCTCAGTCTTAAAATTCATTAAATTTTAAATACATAATATATAACAATATTTTTTTTAATTCTGCAATAAGCATGAGAAACCCCGAGGATATAGAACTCACCTAACCTTAATCATATTTTTCCGAGCTCTTTAATTAGTGTTATATAAATGCTATCCCTTATGAGGAATTAAATAAAAATATATTCTGCAGCATATCGCGCCAAAAAAATATATAACATTAGTGTTGGTATAGTGCAGAAAATAATTATTTGAAAAAAATTGATTCTATCTTTGATCGCCTGCATTGTAACGCTATAATCCCGCCAATAATTAAAACAACATTAAAATTACCTGATTAAACAGATTTAATATATTTCCTGATTGAATTTATTTGTTTCTATCTATTTAATTGTGCTTAAATTCATTAGTCATTACGTAAAATCTCTGACAAAATATTTGACGTTACTTGAACTTTGATTCATCTGTTTTAATTGTCACCTGTCAATATGACAGTCGATAGTGTACAAATGTCATGTGATATTGACTATTTTTTGTGTCATTATTAATATGAACTTAATCAGTTACAAGATGCTATTATTGAATTTATGTACATTTTGAAAAAATCTAAATCGACTTTGTATCTGATCGAAAATTTATAAATAATGGCGCAAACATTATAAAGAGGCCCGCTGGACACTGACTATAAATGTCAATATAAATCTACACGGAATTCATCATTCAATCTCATCACAAACGTGTAATTTATTTTATATTTACGCTTAATTGTAGAATATTTATACAGTTTTTTTAACATCATGAAGTTGCCTGCTTTAGAAACATGTTGCTTCATTCACACAAGTGTTTTAGTTTCATAATGCCATAATCATGTATAACTTCTGACGCGCGTACGTACACGCACATATTTATATTACCTGTGTGACACTTGTTAAATTCACTCTCTGTTTGCCCAAAGATTGACAGGTGGAGAATGCCAACGAGTATAACTTCGCCTTTTGTACAAATTTTAACGTTAAATAAATAAATAATAAGGATAAATTCATGTGTAAACTTGAGTAGAATTACTATGTTTATGTCTGTCAATCAAACAATATAAAATATTTTAAAAGTAAGCCCATTCACATTTTTCGTGAAAATGTATTTAAAATAATAATATAAAATAATACATAAATAGGCCATTTTTAGCAAGTAGCTCCATATAAAAGCTGTCCAATAAATCGTTTTCCTACAAGCCAAGCTTCTTATGTCAATAATACACATACATCAAACGTTTACGAATAATCTTTAATGAAATGTAATTTGTAAATTGTGATGTGAAAGCATTGTTTGAAATTGTTGGTTCCATAACTCGTAGCAACATAAGGATCCTCTCAATTAGATCAATTTGTGAATTATCGAAAATAGTCCTAGTTGTCAGCCTACATAAAATAGCATAATAGCTAGCGTCTCTCTCTATCTTTTGCCGACAAAAACGCACTAATTCTCAGATATAGCAGATGTGTAATTCAAACATTAATCTTATAATTAAGCGAGTTAATAACAATACGATACTATTAATATACTCAATAAAAAAAGCTATTGATATATTATTATTACATTTCAAGTATGTAAATATATTTTTAACAAATATTAGTTTTGATATATCACAACACATATTTATATCTATTATTAAAACGTCGAGTATAAGTTGAGACCGTAGAGTCAATTTCGTGGCCTAAACAATTTAATAAAAAAACAACGAAAGTAGACACTTTTTGCTGCACTGTCGTATGTGTCAACTGCAGTTCGATCATCATATTTCTCGCAAAAAAAAATTGGGTGTTTGAGCTTATAATCTTATTTTAAAGTTGAATCTATTTTCTAAGTGTACAAAATGGATGATTATAGGGGTGAGCTGTAATAATATACGAGATAAGACGTCGTATGTTACAGAAAAGGACTAGTGGTCTGTAACTTTTAAAATTATGAATGAAATCTGATTACATTTTTAAAATATCGTTGATATTTGTTTCGAAGTAACATAAACTATGTTTAGAGTGTCTTTACATAACATTTAGATATTAAATTAATAAAATAAATTCTTGTCATTTGGACCGCGAAATTTCATGAAATGCAACTAATCATAATTAAATTGAAATAATTGTGTATGGTATACTAATTAAGAACCAAGTTAAATGCTATTTTAATCTAAAAACAATGTTGCCTTGTGTCCATCGCCATTTCGAAAGTGGCCAGCTTCGCCTTCTTCGCTTCGCTTTTCGAAAATGGGTCAGCAATTATAATATATGTAAAATTATTCAGATATAAACTGTCTATAAATTTAGTTCAAATAATATGCAAATTGTTCTGCTAGTTTTAACCCCCGACGGAAATAAAGGTATGTTATAAGTTTGACGTGTTTGTGTGTGTGTGTGTGTGTGTGTGTGTGTGTGTGTGTGTGTGTGTGTATGAGTGTCTGTCTGTGGCATTATAGCTTTAGAATGTATGGGTCAAATATTCTTAAAGCTGACATGATCGAGATGGCTCTTAGCTACATTACCTATAGGTTATTGAAAATTTCCGACAAGGAGGATTTTATTTTAGTATTATTAGGTATTTCTTTCAATTTGAATATTCCGATTTCTATAACGAGACAAACGCATGCAAACATTTTTGCTATCATTTATAATCATCGTAAACGAGACAAAATTCAGTACGAGGATTGCACCTATAAATGAAAATTAATTGTAGAACATAACTCTACTACAAACGATTCTCATAGATGTCAAAATTCATAATTTTGACGTAATCAGCTGTTAAAACTTGGGTGTTGAAGTACCAATTTAAATAAAAGCAGCATTAACATTCAGAATAACTAACTTCTGCTACTTAAAACAGAACCTTATTAAAAATCGCTATCACCTTATAGACTAGACTATTCGCAACAAATTATTAAGCGTTAGACTGGTTTCACAGCTACGCGGACCCGTAAGTACTTAAGCAAATTTCAATAACTTGCATAAATAAAATGCATGGAATATGAAATTTAATGTTGAAAACAAAGAATTGACCTTGGTGGTAATTCTGCTGACCACCAACTAAACTCCTAGATGTATAGGTACTATTTTTCTAATAAAACAAAAAGAAATGAGATGTAATATTTTAGACACGTCAAATACTCTGGACATGTTAACTTGTGACATTTAAAAACAAAGTTTTCTGAGGTGTAGATATAAAGGCTGTAGAAGTATCAGACTAGTCTGGACATGTCAACTTGTGACATTTTTATCAAAGTTTTCCGGGGATTAGATTAACAGTCAAGAAATATCGTATGAACAAACTAATTTGACAGCACTCGACGTATTTTGTCTCTTTCTATTACTATCGTTAAAAGTTACTTAAAATTAGTTTAGGAAGTGCGCAACATATTACAACCATCGTTTATTCTTAGCTATTCTTAAATTGAGTTTTTTATTTAGCTGTGAAAGAAACTGCGTCGTTACTGGGCAGCCTTTAAATCTTTAGACAATCTTCGTATACAGCATTCCTTCAGTTTACTTTGTTACTATTCTTATATATATATTTTTTTAAATATTCTTTTACCAACTTTAAGACAAAGACCTTTATGTGGCACGCAAATAAAATGAGGATATTTTATTAGGGTTCTAGTCCTTTTTGTTGGCCGTTTAGTAAATATTTTAAAACTCAAACTATCTGCCACCACTTCGATTGTAATGGCAGTAATTCTCCAACGTACCTCTAAACTAATTTTAGGATATAGCTACCTTTTATCAATGCAAGCAATAGAAAGAGGGAAAATACGTTTATAGCTGTTGCAATACAATTTGCAAATAAAATTTAAACTGGCCTTTTATTAAATATAAACTCCTAAGTATATTCTTTAATAGACAACGATATGCGCCGTATTCGTATAATTTTCGAAGACCGTATCTATTAATTTTAATAACTTTTGTGATCTAAAAACATTGTAAACAATGTGAATACATTAAAACATCATTAAGGTAAGCATGTCATCACTTTGAAGGTCAGCCATTAACATTTTTTATTAGGTTAAGTGTTTCACTGCTTAAAAACAATTTAAACATTTATAGAAAAACCCTACTATTGTTTATTTATTTTTCATGTACATACGAATAACATTGATCAACATTGAACCGAAATCTAGTTTACAGAGGAGTGCTGATTTACTTGAGATCTCTTCCAGCAAAAGCTGTATTTATATTAATATAAAATTGATTACATACACAATACAAAAAGTAACGATTCACCAATAAAAACGTAAAAATTTATTTAATTTTATTAAGTTTGTTAAAAAAATCTTATGCAATTTTAAATTTAGTTGCCGGAATACCGTTTTTGCCAAACAAAATAATTTTAACTGATCTGATAAACTAGTCAGTACTCAGTACCCCCAAAACGTTATCTTCTCAATTTATATTGTAACTAGCATGTTCAAAGTATTTTAATAGGTACGCATAATAATGAATTAAGTTAGATAAAATTTTGTTGGCCAAAATATTACTCAGGTGATAAGATAAATTAAATTAAAAAAAAAACTTAAAACATACTCCGACTAACCCAAAAAAAACTGGTGGTAATTCTGCTGAGAATGAATTTAAAATTCTGCTAAATTTTTAAAAATAAGTCCAAACATGTCAACTCGTGACGTTTTTTGTCAACATTTTGCGAGGAATAGACAATTCACGTAATAACCAATCTGACAGCACTAAACGTGTTTTGTTTCTTTCTCTCTTTTTGTTAAAAGAAGATAGCCATAATTTAAAATCAGTCTAGTAAGCGCGCAACAGAATTACCACCTATATATCTAAAAATGACATCTTACCATTAAAAAAAATGTTCAATAAGTGTTTAATTTTTTGTTGCGGTAAGACGGATTGTCTAGTACCTTCTTATTTTGATCAACAACTTAAAATTATTCAGCAGTAGTTGTTTGTTTTTTTTCATTGTAATCTTTGATTACCAAAATTATCATCATTTCACAGACAACATTAACTTAACATCGCCAATTTAAAAAAAACTGAATCCCAATTCTAATTTTTAACCTCCTAAGTGACAACATGGATATAGTCTGAAAGAAAGTGTTACAGGACGGAAAATCGTACAAATCTTGTGTCGCAGGAATGGTCGTATATTTATAGGTCCTTCTTGTCTTCCGCGTTACTCGAAGAATGGTCAGTCTCTTCAAGTTCTTCGTCGGAATAGTTTGTGGGCTCGTCGCCTGGTTTCAATAGCTTGCCAACTAGGTCGTATTTTTCTGTAATTTAAAAATACTTATTGCAGTTGTACTTCTTTTTTCTTATTTAAGATCCGTCGCACAAAAGATACAATATGAAGTTGCAGAGGAGAGTGAAATTTTAAGAGCATCTTTTTTTTGAAAAATCTTTATTCACTTGAACCATAAAAGTGATATTTGTGCGCGTGGACATTTTTTTAAACTACCACCGGATCGGAACGCGGTCACACACTGTTATACAAAAGTAAAATCACGAAGTTGCCTGCTTTAGAAACGTGTTTCTACGTTCACCACATGTGTGATATTGATATTTAGAACATTTAGATACAAGTGCGATTAATATATTTTTCGTTACTATTTTTTCTTCTCACGCACATATTATATAATTAAACGCACCCATTTATTTTATAGAAGCCTACATATATGCCAAAGATGCATTGCTAATCTGAGACTGAGATGTTAAGCGTTTCATTTGAGTTGACAAGGAGTTTATCTATAAATATCCTTTCTATGTCCTTTATCTATAAAACATAAATGTGATAATAACGTCAACTGTATTCATGGATTGGATCTCAACCCAGGAGCACCTTCCTACAACTCAAGCACGTCGAAGTCACAGATTTTGTAATGGAGTAAATTTTGATTGACCTTTAAAAGTTCTCATGTAAAGCAGATAGATGTTTGTTATATTCTTAAAGAAGTCCGAAATCAACGCAAGTTATAACGAAAAAAATACATCATTGTACGTCTTTTTAGTAGTGGGTAATATTGCAATGGCATTTAGGACTTCATGTATGACTAATGTTAATTAATATTCATGCTCCTACGTCTTAACGTTTGACTAAAGCTGTTGCATTACAAACTAAAGTCTGTTTTATATTAGAAACTTAATACAGCAAATGGTTTTAGTTCAATATGCGTTCAAGCTAACATAGTGCTATCACCACTGTTTGTTTTTTGTTAGAATCTCAATTTAGATTGGTGCAAACTGTTATTTAAGAAATCGTATCTACCTTATAATGTATTCCAAACTGATGTGATATTTATGTTAGTAAAAAGTAAGTAAGTATCTTTACGCCCATATCCAGGAAAAGGTAAGCAGAGGCACAACCAGAGCACCCACAAAGTGATAGGTGGTAAGCCTATCATCAACCGGGCACAAATCCAATCCCGGGCAACATTATTTTTATTAGAAAATTGAAATTATACATTTTGTATTGTTTTTGTTGCCCAACCCGGGAATCGAACCCGGGACCTCTAAAAGTCAAGTCCGACGCCGGACCGCTAGACAGAGGCGATATTTATGTTATGTTATAATTTCGTCCTGTCCGTAATAATTAGTTATCCATCGATACATTCTAAGATTCTAAATCGATTTAAAGCCATTTGGTACAATCCCCGGCACATAAGTTGGCAAGAGTCGTTAGATGCGCAGAAGCAATTATTTAGATCTCTTTGGTGGTCAAGCGGGACGCGGGGCATTACGTGGCGCCGATCCGAGCGCGCGATTGGTGCATTGGTCGATCCCTGCCTCCCGCACCGTGTCTCGTGTTCCTATCGCTCCCGAATACACTTGCGTGCACGAAAGTTGTACCCTTTGTTAACAAAGTTAAAAAAACTAGGAAGTTCTCAATTAAGCCGGTATATTTTTTTATGTATGTACACCGATTTGTCTGAGGTTTCTGAACCGATTTACGTAATTCTTTTCTTGTTTGATGTGGAATAGCTTCGAATTGGTCCTATAAAAAAATATTCAGGTAGACTTATTAATTTTTGTTTCATGAGCATTTTTTATCTAATTTCACCTATCCCGATGTTTATTTTTATTAATTAAATCATATCAGCTATTAACTAAAAAGTATTAAATAAAAATAACTAGATTAATAAAAACCGACTTCAAAACTGAAAAGTAAAAAATAAAGATTTAATGTCTCTGTGGTCTAGCGGTTCAGGTATTGGGGACTTGACTGCATGAGGACCCGGGTTCGAATCCCGGGTCGGGCAACAAAAAGAAAATTTGGGTTTTCCAATTTTCTAATAAAAAAAAGTTGCTCGGGATTGGATACATGTGCCCGGTTGGCGATATGCTTGCCACCTATCACATTGTGGGACTTAGTGTCTTTGGCTAGTCGTGGGTGCAATGGTTGTGCCTCTGCCTACCTCTTCGGGGATATGGGCGAGAAGATACTTTTATACTACCTATTATTTATATGTGCTATTTACTAATAGGTTTGAAGTCGGTGCAAGCCAATTTAATACGTACTTATAATAGGTAAGTATAAATATTAGATTAAGGCTTAGCACAGACTTCTAACCTAATAGTAAATAGCGCATATAAATATTTTTTTAAATATTTTTTTACTTTATCATGCATTTATTTTATTTATAGTTCCCACTAAACTTCACGAATTCTTTTTGTGCCCATAATTTTCTTCTAAATTGACATGATTAATAACAATTGATGGCCGTTACCATAGAATAATGACCAATAATAAGTGATCACTTTTTTGTTCCACTAAGTATACAATGCGCGAACTTACCCCCTCTACGTCAAAACCTTGCCAAGTTACGTGGCGGATATTGTATGAAGATGTATTTTATATTAGTTAATAAATAATAAATGAAAAAGGAAAAATAATTTCTTGGGTATAACGCTGACTGTAGCCCTGTAAATAACCTCATTTCTTTGGTTTGTGATTGTTGATTTCTTACTAACTTTCATTACTAATTCATAAACTTTCAAATCTCACAACAAAGCAATAATAGGGTGATTCATTTATGCAACTTGTTCACTTACAATATAGACGACGAAACCTTCGTGTAATCTAAATTTGTTTTTAATTGTATTCTAAGACATTTACATTTTGACATTTAAAATTTGAGAAAAGCCGAGTGTTGATGCATGCAACAACATTAATTCGGCTATGACCTAACTTTAAACAAACCTCGAAAAAATATTTTCGACTTCTATATATTTTTATTATGTTCTAGCTGCTACCTGCGGCTTCGCCCGCGTTTTTACAGAAACCCGGTGTGCGATCGGGATTAAAAATAGCCTATATGTTAATCCAGGTCACAATCTATCTGTCTTCCAAATTTCAGACAAATCCGTTCAGCCATTCGAGCGTGAAAGAGTAACAAACATCCATACATACATACTTACAAACTTTCGCATTTATAATATTAATAGGATGTTAATTGATTTCTTTGTCATTTAAAATCGATAAACAAATGACAGTTTTTGTATACATATTATGTACTTAGCTGACGTAATGTTGAAAACGAAGTTGTTTTCTGCAGTTTTACTTCCCTTTATTTATTAACAATTAATTTAAAAAGTCTGTCATTAGATATCCATATTTCGTTAAAGAAATAACACTCCAAATAATGAGATTTCACAGCTACCAAGGTTGTGTAGACAAATCAAACAAGATTAATCCGTCAAGTAGATTTGGAGATACGAAACAATAAAGAATCTTGCATATTTACATAAATACATGCATATAAAGATACGAACGAAATCTCCTTACTTGCAGACGGGTACAAATTATTACAAAATTGTTATTGTTACAAATAAAAAAAGTCTACCTTGATCAAATTTTATTAGAACAAATACACGCTATACTATCATCTTAACCTTTGTCGCTAATGTTTCGTAATTGCGTAATAAATTGTTTGAAACAAAGGTTTGAATTAAAGGAATAAGATTTAAGTTTGAGGAATTTCGTGGCTATGTGAAACGTTCGAAAACTTAACTGTTAGGTACTATACTGAAAGAATTTAAAAGCCATAAAAGACCAAAATAAAACTAAGTATAGTCTGATAAAAGCACATGCTGGACAAGGGGGAGACGAGACCAAAAAACTGAGTATTGTCTGGACCAAGGAAAAGCGAGAGAAAACATGAACTCGCAAAAGCAATAAATAGCGAATAATGAATGAAACCGGACCCTTCTCTTAGCTTGGAAAACTATTAAGTTGGTCGTGAAGATACTTAATAGTTTGTCCAAGCTAAGCGAAGGGTCCGGTTTCATTCATAAAGTATTAAATACGCTATGTCACTCTCGAAAAATGGAATCGACTATGTACAAGAAAGGTGAAACTGCAGCGACAGCTAAAGTGTTTCTCCTGAATGCTGTAGCGCCTCTACGTACAGTCTATCACGGAAAATCCAACTAACAGGAATATTTACGTAAGTTCTCACGGGTCTAGTCAAATTTTCGGAATATTTGGCTAGATTTCAATGCAGAGAAAACCGGGTTTGCGTCTACGATTCTGAATTAAACGAGAATATCCTTCACGTCATCTTTCAATGGTCTTAGCATTCAAAACTAAGCTATGAGACTTAACAAAGTTTACTTGGAAGAATAGAAAAAAAAATTAAATACAAACACGTAGCAAGTACGAAAAGCCGTAAGGAATTTTTAAGATAAAAAACATTTTTTATGTGATAGGTCAGCTAACAGGCACATGGCTCTCCTGGTGGTAAGAGATAGCCGTGGCCTATAGACACCATCAATGTTACATGTTCGTCGCTATCCAGCGGCCTGATGTTAGGCATATTGTACAATTCTCCCGACCGGAGCATGACAGAGTCATTACGGCGCGCGGCAAGAATAGGTAAGGCGGTTTATCTCTACCCGGACAAGTTGCTGTACGGCCCCCCACCACTAGTGGTCTTCTTGGTACTGACCAATATTTTAACCAGTGCTAGCCTTTTACGAGCTCCCAGTCACTAAGGCAGATGGTCTATTCTATTTATAGAACCCGACCCACAGCGAGAAAATTAAATATGTTTGTCATATTTCACTTCTAAATATAATTTTTAAAGGCAAAGAATAAAGGTAGAGTGCCTTTTTTAAATATAATATATTTACTCTTTAAAAACCAAAAGGATTAAAAATGATATAAGTTTAAGTTATGTCGAAAAGTAAAACTCTTGTTGTTTTGTCGTAGAAGTAAGCACGTTTAATATTATTACCAATAGCATTTGTACATGTAATGGTGTGTTGTTATAGGCCAGAAAACAAACTTGAAGATACGGAAAATCTCTGCTTAAAAATAAGTATCTTTACGGGATGGAAGGTACACCGCGGATGTAGAGAGAAGAGTGAGTGCAGGGAATAGTGTGAATGGAGCGTTGGGTAAGCTATTCCAAAGCGAGGTTTTGAGTCAAAGAGCTAGACTCGCTTTGCATAATTCTGTGCTTATTCCAACGTTATTGTATGGAAGCGAGAGTTGGGTATGTCAGAAAGAGCATGAAAGTAGGATAAATGCGGTCGAAATGAGAGCACTACGGAAAATCTGTGGTGTAACGCAGGCTGACCGCATTCGTAACAGTGAAATCCGAGAAAGAGTGGGATTGAAAGAAGGTGTTGATGTTAAGATGCGACAAGGCATGCTCCACTGGTTCGGTCATGTGGAAAGAATGACAGATGAAAGATTGACAAAGCAGATATACAATGCGAATGTGGATGGATGTAGGTACCCGGGGAGACCAAGGCTGACATTTCACGATCAGATCAATCGGATATTATCCGAGGGTGGTGTCAAGAGTCTCCGAAACCGGCGTGTTTGTATGAAAAGGGTTTTGAATGTGAAGGAAGCAAGCAAGGTTTGTCAGGATCGTGAGGTCTGACACTCGATACTCGTAAGGAACTTGGCGTGAAGATATGTATGTGTGTGTATGTATCTTTACGCCCATGTCCCAGAAGAGGTAGGCAGAAGCAAAACCAAGGCACCCACGAAAAGCCGATGACACTAAGCTCCAGAATGTGATAGGTGGCAAGCCTATCGCCAACCGGACACTTATCCAATCTCATCCCAGTAAGAAAATTAAAAATACATACAATCGAACCCAGGACCTCAAAAAGTCAAGTCCTATCATAGAGGTAATCAGGGATAATTATTATGTCGTAAGACAATGTATTATTCGAAGAAAAAAAAACCTCCAACCCAGCCTGGAGGGAGCCAATTTACTTTTTGGGGTCTTAATGGCGCATATAGTTTTTGATATATACTCGCATCATTAACTAGAGTTTTAAAATTTACTTTATATATTAAAAAATAAGCTTCCTTTCTTTTCAACCTCATATAAATAAATAGTTTTGAAATTCTTGTCTACATGCTGGTTAGTCTATGTGTTACCAAATGACGACCGCATTCGAAATATAAATTTCGTCTAAGTCGGTTAAGTAAAAGCGAATGTATTTTCAGTTGTGAGAAGAAAGTAAAAGCTTACTAATGGGCAAGCGAAGCAGTGAGCGTTATAATATTAAAATTACTACCAAATTTTTGCACTAAAGAAGCAAATTTTTAAAGTAGATAGGAATTTCCATAAAAATCTTACATAGTGTTCTTTTTACATGAATCCACGGATTTCAAACGAAGTCCATACATAAAATATTGCTCCATTCTTTTTCATTCTTTTAACAGGGTAATATGTGGGCTCCATATTCACTTCAGATACGAATGTTAATTAGTCCAGCGCAGTTATGCATACTGATTTTATAACACGACATTATCATACGGCATTTTGTAATTTAATGTCCTCTGTGGCTCTTACCTTCTTTATGAACAACGCTCGTATTCCACAGAATGAATAATACCAGCTACTAGAATAGTGTAAAATTGTCAAATATTTTTCTGCCCTCGTTTCTAGTTTAATGAATATAATATTACTGTCTTTCTTACGTGACATAAAAGGCTCATGTAACATGAACTTAGGATAAGAACACACCGACGAAAATTCACATACCTTCAATTACATTAGATAATACGAAAAAAGATTTCGTGGTGAATCTTGAGTGAAATGCTTAAGACTCGTCAGTGTAAGGTAATTTTTTTATGTAGAAATATTAATACAAAGTTCGTAAAGAATACTAAAATCAAAAAAATCAATGACCCTCGACAAAATCTACGCTATATAGAACCCTCGATAACGTCAGCTTTTAAACAATAAATCCACATCGCAATCGGTCCATCCGTTCAAACGTTATAATGTCACAGATAGACACACACATACACATACAGATACGTCAAAAATATAACACTCTTCTTTTTCCCTCAGAATTAAAATAATGACACTGAAATAGTTCTTGCTCGTTAGAACATGCAACAATAAATTTTCGCTTTACGCGTATTCGTTGAGATACGAGTACCTACAGCTTAAAATTTTATATCTATATGAACTGCATAACGCTTGTCAATTACAACTTATTACATTATTTACCTTTTTTATGATATTGGAAGGCAAACAAGCAGACGGATTTTCTGATGCTAAGAAATTCACGCCGCCTAGAGACATCAAAGGTGCTAATGGTGCGTTGCCAATCTGAGGCCGGGATGTTAGGCCTCGAGCAAAAGAAAGTTTACCGGCTACCTTACCCTGCAATCCGGAACACATCATAACGTTATGGCGGCAGGAATAGGTAAGGCGGTGGTACCAATCCGGACGAGTCGGTGCTAAACTCTACCACCTAGTCATATGTCACGGTGTTAGTGACGGTGAGCCTATACTCGCCTTTCACGAGCTGCCTGGCAAGGAAGGCAGATGGTCTATTCTACAAAGGAGCCCGGACCAACACGGGGAAAAACGTAAATGTAATCAAAATAAAGAAAATGCTAGTATAGTAGTAATATTCTTAGTACTTGATAGTATTCTTAGTTACAAAGTTCCTAGCAGAAAAACTGTTCGTAAATACTTAAATATATTTTAAAACATTTTTTTAAAGTTCCGTACCGTATCAATTGCGCAGTCCTGAAGTTTAACTCTTAACAACATATTTGACGAGTAGAAATTAAAAAATTGTACAACGATTATTAGTGACACTTGAAATTAAACTAGTGTGTCCCGAGCTTAACAGGAACAATTAAAAATTACTTTTATTTGCTCAAGGCAGTATTTGCTCCAGTTAAGCTAATACGACCATAAAAGCTTTTAGGTGTAAGTGGGCGACCATTCATCTTGCTGTCCCAAATTCTCGTTTGACGAGGCGCTTGCGTGCGATTTATGGGGAAATACTTATCACCAAAGTTGTGAGAGACTCGTAACTCAATTGTTAGTTTCCGCAAGGATTTACTATATTAACGCGTTTAGGTTTGGGCCATAACAGAACTACACTCTCTTAAGAGCGGCCAACCCGGCTTCTTTTTCATACAAACGCCCGTACGTGATTATGGCTTTGTAACAGATCGTTCTTTGAAATTGATGTCGGTTTTTTTGCCGTTTTACTGCGCTTTATTATATGTATAGTATAAAACAAAGTCGCTTTCCGCTGCTGTCCCTATATATTCTTAGACGTTTTAAACTACGTAACGGATTTTGATGCGGTGTATTTGAATAGATAAGAGTGAATTAAGTGGAAGGTTTTACATATGTTTTAGCAAAGGTGTTGTCTATCTGTGCGAAGTTAGGACGGGCTGGTAGTAGCTAGATTATAAAACTGAACTATTAGTTAATCAAACGCGCGTTGCAAATAAGTGTTTTTAGAAAACAGTTCTGCTTTTACCATTGTCTTGGTCTTTTAGGTATCTTAAAAGGCGTTTGTAGTTCTTCGAAACATTTATTAATAATTTACTTCAAAATTGCTTCAGATAGAACTACTTACTTTTACTTTTAAAACGTTAAACGAAGTCCTTTATTAATATAAAATGAAGCTCATTTATATAGTTAGAAACTTTGAAGCAACCATTAGGAACTTACCTTCTGTGAGAATGTTTAGCGCTTTGAATAATGTTCTTTAGTTCAGTTTTTTACAAGATGAGTTATATATTACTTAATTTAAGTCACGGCTTCAGGATTTACTAGCATATCATTAGATACGATAAAGAGTTTGCATAGATTCTTGTTTCTGTCCTTGCTATTTCGGATTATTGCTTGTTATTTCGGATTATAGATACATACCTAATATTTTCGACTACAAGTAGAGTTAAATATATTATATAATACCAGAGATTAGTAAATTGTTTTGATAATACTGATATCCAATGGCCTCTGTTGTCTGTAGTTGGAGTGGTCCAAAATTTGGACTTGACTTCATGAGAGACAACGAAAGGAAAATCTTTTTTAATTTTCTAAAAAAGAAAGTTGTTTGGGATTGGATGTGTGCCCGGTTGGCGATAGGCTTGCCACAAATCAGATTATGGAACTTAGTGTCTTTGGCTGGTCGTGGGTGCCCTGGTTGTGGCCCTCTGCCTACCTCTTCGGGGATAGGGAGGGGGGGGGCGAGATACTTACTTACTAACTTTTTGTCCATAATAATATTACTTAATTTACAAAATAATATTATGTATAAAATTAAAATGACATACTTATCATAATTACTCTTTAACCAAATAATGTAATTCATAGCTCACAATTTAATCCTAATACCATTTTTATTGAAGATATAGATAGTGTTTTAATAATAACAATAATATAACATCTAAGGCACAATGATTCGAAAACTACATATTTTTTACTGTCTTTTAAACCTTACAGCGTGACGGTGAAGCCAATGTATGAAGCCAAATATGAATAATGGTTATATTTTACGTTGGTATTGCTTTTTCTAGATGTGAAATTATCATTATTTTCAACTTTATTTTAATTTGTATATTTGTAATGTTTTGTTAAAAAATCTATTATTTGTTATACCTTATGTGTGTTTGCATGCTAATATTAGCAAAATAAGCTTTAAATATGTGTTATTAATAACACTATGTAAAACTATTTCACGCAAACAATAAATTAATCGAATTGATTAGAGCAGGGGTCCTTATTATTTTATTGGTACCTTCAGTAGTTCAGAAATGCTATGGGTTCACAAATAAAAGGGTTATTCAAAATCAAAAATGCAAACAACAAATTTTATAATCACTTTGATGAACTAAAAGATATGATTTTTTTGTCATAATACTAGCTGTTGCCCGCGGAGTTGCCTGCGGAGTTAATGGTCCGACAGGACCATTAACTCCGCAGGCAATTTGGGATAAAAGCTATCTCTATGTGTTAAACCAAAATCTCCTTTAAATGTGTAACAAATTTTATGATAACAGGCTTAGCAGTTTTTGCGTGAAGGATTACAAACATACAAACTTTCGCATTAATAATATTTGTGCGATCTTATGGCAACACAAACCGCCGACGACATAGGGGTGGTGAGAGGCAGGCATAGTTGTGGCATACACTTCCACTAACATTTGTAGTAGTTAAATTAGTGGCTGCGGACCCATTGATGATCCATGGACCCCATTTTAAGAAACCTTGGTTCACAGGATATTACAAAACAGGATACAAATAACATTCAGCAAGCTTATGTAATTACAAATGTACTTTTTAATGTCATGAGCTGGCGGACAAGCACACTGCTCTCATGATGATCAGAAACAACCGTGGTTTTTAGACACCTTACATGTTAAAGGTGCTTCGCTAGCCTGTGGTAGGTATGTTAGGCCCATTGTGCAAGTTTACTGCCCTCTTCGGACCCGAATATGACAGAGTTATTATGGCGGCACAAATAGATAAGGCGGTGGATCGCTACCAATGTGGCAAGTTGCTGCTCAGTACTATGCTACCAGTGGTTTTATTGGTCATAACCTAATAAGACTTTACTTCATTTTTACGAGCTTCCTGGCAGAGAGGCAGATGGTCTATTCAACTCAGTGGGCCAGGACCAT
The DNA here is from genome assembly GCA_002245475.1 of Calephelis virginiensis. Lineage (NCBI taxonomy): Eukaryota > Metazoa > Arthropoda > Insecta > Lepidoptera > Riodinidae > Calephelis > Calephelis virginiensis. The sequence goes on from NJDC01004420.1 coordinate 83,925, forward strand.
CACGGAGAAAGATGTATGACAGTACGGGACAGCTAGTTTATTTATAAAATTAATAGGGGTCTTCACATCCCTACGCAACAGAAATAAAATCCAACTTAATGAAAACGTAGCTCTCTCTAGTTATTTAACTGTATGACCTATTCATTCTCTGGATACAACCGTCCGTAAACGCCCGCATGTCATGTTGCTGACACCCGTCGTTTGTAATCTGATTACCGTATTAACATCAAAGAATCAGCCGGCAATGTAAAATTATTCTCTATTTTGTTTCATATTACTGACAATGATATTACGAGAAAATTGTAGGTTTTCTGCCAACATAGATAACATTTTTAATAGATTCAAAAAAATCATTATTTACATTAATCATACAAGGAGTAATCATATCTAGACATTTATGTTTTTATAATTTATAAATTAACATCCGGATCGGGATCGAGGCCATCCGCTATGGTAAACGTAACCCGGCAAAAGGAGATCTCAGAGAGCTCGTCTTTTTTAAACAGATTGGTTAACTGGAATTGGAAAATTGGAACGTAACAGATAAAATGTTTCACATTAAAAAAATAACACCTGTATCGAGCATTGAGCGATGAAATGAAATGAAATGAAAATTATTTATTTGCGGAATATGTGTGTTAAAAAGTTGTTATTAAGATATTTAAGAATACAACATATTCTACCACATTGTGGTGTGCAAATATTTAGTTAATTTTAAAAAGTTACGTATTTCTATAAAAATGTACATTTAAAATTTAAATCACAACCCTTATTTACATTTTAATAAACATTTTATTTATTTATGAACATAAGTTTCATAATTTGTTATAAATTAATTTAAAGGTAGATTAATTTTTAGTCCTATATACCGTACACTACCACCGTTTCCAAACCTAGCCCGTCGGGAGAAGAAACGGCGAAACAAACTCCCCCACGTGCAAGCACCTCGCAAGATCTTCAAGCTAGCTCACAGACCGGCCGGTGATACAAAATTACGAAGAATGCAGCATGAAATTAGGCGATAACATACACTGGTTTTTTGTGAAGCATAACTAGATATCAATAGAGGTAACAGCCATTTGTCTATTAAGAAGTTTCACTTCTTACGTGTTTACAATAATACAAACATTAATTTATATAATAAGATAATAAATGATTTCATTGTAATATAACATCATTATAATGTTTAAAAACTATATAAAATATTAGAATTTAATATTATATGAGGAGGTAAGTGGGTCACCTGATGGTACCTAAGTAATTGCCGCCGCCCACGGATACTCGTGTTGTTTGCACCATGAAAATCAGAAAAGTATCGTTGAAAGAAATAACCAAGTCAAATTAACCATGAAAACTTGAAACCTTCATCGATCAATTTTACCATTCCCAAAATGCCCTCAAGTGTGCATCAGCATTCACATGGCGTGTATTACTAACGGCCAATGTTAATAATGTATCTCAATCTAATGGATTTCAAGCAATCTAGATAGCTGCGTATCCGGCGGCCTATCCCATACCTAATTGCCATATTAATCCTGTCCACAGATATGTTATTGGCAAGCGATAACATAAAAATGGATCCAAATATCAATCTTTTACAGCAGGTTTTGGATTAGGATTGATTATTAATATTGGCCGTTAGACAGTTTACCGTATTACCGAGGTATTACAGTGCGCTTAAAGGAGGCCGCTGCTAAACCTACCAAACATAGATAAGTGTAAATGTATTTACCCTAGCGGTTTTACCCTAGTTTTTAAATATCATTTCGTATACATTTTCATATAGTTTTTGTATACGTTAGTTTCAATTTCTTTATTTTTAAAAAAAATGTCAATTTCTCGCCTTATACCTGATTTATAATATTCGATTATATTCGATAATATTTATTTGATAAAAATTCGGGATACGGGCGTGAAGATACTTACTTACAAATTCAACACAATTTAGAGGTGATATTACAGCTTTACATTGTTTAAATAAAAACCGATTCTAGTATTCTAGCGAGATTATTTGCCCGCTGTAGTATTTTCCTAATATCCACGCTCTGATGTAAATTGAGATCAAACTGGAAATAAACATATTTTAAAATACATAAACAAGAGCACTATGACTAGCCACAATATGGCATAGTGTGTTTGTGATTTTATATTTGTATGAGTCGTTATCATCATAGTCTTCATCCCGGTTGTTCCTAAAATTTGAAAATGGGAACAACTTTTCCGCTTCCTCAGGTCTTGCCTAACACTCGTACATATCCATGTGTATGTATGCATTCGTGCAAATAAATCGATTAACATACATAAAAAATATAAGAAACGAACAAATAACCTCCTCCTTTTTACGAAACTCTGATACCTACCTAAAGGAAATTGCACATAAAAAATATTTTTAACTACGTTATTGTAAATCAGATAATTAATCATGTAATCCACTATTAATACTGTAGGAAACTTGAGACAACTTTCATCTTCGAATGTTCATGAAATTTTCCCAAAACTAGGCCAACGTAAGCTTGGCGACCTATGGCCTTCCTTAATGAATAGAGACCCAACCGGTGTAATGTGTGAAATAACATGTGGGTTACTTAAGATGCTTAAAACCCATCCCTATTATTCCCTACTAATATAATAAATTCAAAATTTTGTATATACTATGTTCCATTTTCATTTTTTTTACAAACTGTCTCTGATGAGGCAAAGGTTTATTACAAGCAGGGTCATCTTTTATTCTACTTCTCTTTATCACTCTAGTGCTGTCATCTATTCCTTTCTTTAAAGTCTCTGTCACACACTTTAGGATTGGGACTGGGAACATTTTCATGTTAAACGACTTTACTTATTTATGACTTGATATTGGAATAAAATAAACCTTGGAGAAGCCAAATAGCTTAAATACTTAGGCGAAACCGCAAATAATTACTTGGTATCAATTTTACTTAGTTAATAGATTTATATACAGGTTTAAATCACCCATTAGTCGAGAGTTAGATTAAATTCTCGATAGTGATATTTCTGTAATTAACCCTTACCTATTTATATTCTGAATCTGTCATCTTATATTGCCACTTACCCTTCGAGTCCTCGACTTACAGCCTACAGCCTAGCCTAGGCCCTAGCGACTAGACCAGATAACAATAAAAATAAAAATTTAAGATACACAGATAACTAAAACTACTCATATTACATATTTTGCAAAATACAAACACAGATTATACTTGCCTAAATTCTTATTTGAGGCTACACCCTATAGGTAACATCAACTCCAAAATAAAAAAATGTTGTCATTCCCATTAAAATTTTAGGCGTTTGGTTAAAAAAAATTCAGACTATATTTGAACACGGATCTTAAACTATATTTGTATAAAATATCATTAAATTCGGTTAACCGTGAAAGGTAACAGATATACAGGCAGACAGACTTTGTGATAGTACAGTCACGATGCATCAAACCTCGTAGTAGGCTCATAACTATTGCCTTGGAAGCAGGCACTTGAAATCTTTTAGTTTTTATAAAATTAGTGCTGTCTGGATGTCAGCGGATTCACATTTACCTCAAACGCAACAGAAAACGAAACCTTTGGAGCATATGTTTACTATCTCTCTCTCACACAAGCTAAAGCCTATTAGGATATAACATATTTATCTCTTTCTTTGTAACTTAACGAATTTTTTCGTTTCACGGATTTCGCGTCACTATGGTGCTAATGATATTTTCGCTTCAAAAGTTTGTATTAATGAGTTAATTAATGGCAATTTTATTTTCCAATTACAAACGGCATACAATGAGGAAAATGTATAACTTGCAAACACGGGTCGCGAGTCGCATCGAGAACTCATTAGCAAGTTCACAACAATGTCGCAAGTCACTGCCTGAACTGAGAACTGGCAGAGCATGACTGTTATTTATCCTCTATAATTCAACGCGACCTTCTTCGCCCTCGTCCTAATGTACAGTAATGAGGGACTAATTGTTCGCTTTTTGATGAATCTACCCTTGAATTTATATATGAATTTATGGTAGACGATGCAATTTATTTCGGAAACGTTATATATTACACAATAATCCAGCTTTTTGATGTTTTTTTAAGCAACGAAAAAGTAGGTAACTCTTTTTATTTTAAGTAACAAACGTCACCTTCAGTCACTTGATGTTACTGGATGGTCGTTATATTATTAAACCCGTCTCTCCAGTACGGATCACGACAATATCGTGCACTTTCGCTTTGACAGCAGAATAATGCAAGACAGTGTTACTGAATAGCGACACGTAGTTCGAATAGTATGATTACTTTCAATTGAATCTAATAATGTACGTCTACAAAGTTGAAATATGTACGGTACCTAATACGTAAAATGTACTATTATTTGATACAGAATCTATGTAGGTTATTTTTTCAAACTAATGTATTTACGCAAATAAAAAAATGGACTTGTAACTGGTAGAACATATATTTTTCATATTATGAACTACCCATTAACAAAATATAAATAAGTGCTTATTCGACGTCGAATTTTCTTCTGAAAGTTACAACTTCTTAATGACTGTTCTTTAGAGTTCAGCATCTTTAAACTGTGGGTAATAAATGTCAATGCTTATTTAGAATTGGATTTTTGAAAAAAATAAAGACTCTCATTATATTATCTTTACCTACTTGCTATATTACAATAAATCTGAAGAGGAGGGAATTCTGCACATTGAAGATATTTAGATAAAGGCGAATATAATACTAAAATAATTTTTTTTTAATAACCCCGACAAAACCTTTAAGTAAATGTGCCTAGAAACGTTCTCAATCATGATAGTTTTAAAAAAAATCTGCATCGAAATCGGTCTATACTTTCAAAAGTTATGGTACACATTGACAGACACCCACAGGCACGTCAAACTTAAAACAGCTCTGTTCTTGGTGTCCTTTAGACTTTGAGTTTTAAGTTGGTTTAGTAGTAAAATGCTTTATATGAATTGCAAAAATTACCCATGTTGGTCCGGGCTCCTTTGCAGCATAGACCATCTGCAGTCCTGCCAGTCAGCTTGTAAAAGGCGAGCATAGGCTTACCGTCACTAGCACCTTGACATCTAGGTGGTAAAGTTTCGCAGCAATACGCCCGGATAGTTCCTGCTGCCCTAACGTCAGTGCTTGCCGTTGACGTGTTTCGGTTCACCACCTTTGGTGTCTCTAGGCAGCGGGAATTTCTCACCATCAGGAAATCCGTCTGCTTGTTTGCCTTCCAATGTCATAAAAAAACACAATAATCAAGTATTTTCCTCGATTTCCCTGGGATCTCCTCATCAGATCCTTTATTGGCAGCAATAGGGGTACGATTCGTTCAAAAAAAACAAAATCGGTTCAGAAATTACGGAGAAATCGATCATCAACATACATTAAAAAAGATATGTACCTAGGAATCCAACATAAAACCTCCTTTTTTCACTCGGTTGATTTTTTTGAAAATCGATTACAATACCTGTACCTCGTAAAAAAAATGATATGCCTAATGAAAGTTGCTTCCTGAATGGCTTTAGGTTGTCCAGGGATACTGGATATATAGCACTATTTATCCATTTAACTTTTATTATTGTTTTGTACTTAACAATGTTTTCAAAATTGATGAGCCTTAACGTGTTATAAAATCTCACCATTAACATCAATGGGCGTATTTCTTACCCCCAAAAAGTCAATTTACTTGTTTGGTTTCCCGCTTAATAAATCTAGCATGTTTTTTACATAAATAGCAGTCAGTTTTTCAATATACTTGTGAGTTATTACACAAAAAGCCAATGAACCTTTTTCGCCACAAATATCTTTCAAGAGAGGAAATTTCTCTGGAAACGATTATGTGGAATCACGCTCCGGGAATATTTATCACGAATGACGCTTCCACAATGGAGCCACGTTAAATAAGTTTCGATGTAAGCATTTTTACAAATTATATAAAAAAAATTGAAAAAGAAACTAATCGAAAAATTACTTTTAATTGTGATATTTATTTTTCGCGATATAAGAAACTAATCGAAAAATTACTTTTAATTGTGATATTTATTTTTCGCGATATGAGAAAGTAATCGAAAAATTACTTTTAATTGTGATATTTATTTTTCGCGATATGTTATGACTACATACTTTTTATTTCATACATATCTTTCTTTTACGTATGTGGTCTAGCGATCCGGTATAAGTCTGCTACTTGACTTCCTTTGTTGGGTCCCGAGTTCAACCCCTTGTCGGGGAACAAAAACTTTTTTAAATTTTCTAATGAAAACAACATGGCGCGGGACTGGATATGCAAGTTGGCGATAGTCTTGCCACCTATGAAATTGAGGGATTTAGTATCTTTTGCTAATCGTGGGTATAATAACCTTCGCCCGCCTCTCTTCGGAGATAAGTGAAGTAAGCATCTTCGACGTGAAGATACTTACTTTTTTACTTTTTACTATGAGATAGTAAATAACAATCATATTTGGCCGAGCGAGCGAAGCTAGTGAAGGTCTCTGTGTTCAGATGGGGTTGCGATTGTTTGTTTGTATTTTATGGTAACTTAAGTAGTTTTGATCTGATCTTAATGATTTTCCGTAGGTGTGTAGATATGCTTAAAACCATTTTCAAGTTCGAACATGGACGAAATAGGGTGGGGGTTACGGTGCAAGGGTGACTTAAGTGGATGGTCGAAAAATAAATGTTGTACCTACCGATTTTCTGTGTATTTATTTTTTGAGTAACAGACAAAAAGAAATACGTTGTACTGACTTTAATAAAAAATATAACAGTAGGTAACATTGGCAGATACAATGTTAATGATACTAACGGTAACGGCGACGATGTCACTGTTGGTGACAATTTCGTGACATTCTCGTAACCGTGTCGTGACGGTGTTTTGGTATCAATGAGCATGTTGTATATATTTAAGAATAATAATTAAAAATGTTTATTACTACGTGATCTAGGTAGCTTAATACTAAGTACTAATTACTAAACTATTTATATGTATGATGTAACATACCAAGTTTTGATTAAAGTTGTACGTGTACAATACATTACCTAATTTGAAAAAACGAATTAAAATTATATTCATAACAGGCGGGATAAACGAGTAACAAACATACAAGAAAGATTAAAATCTTCCCCTATTTAAAGCCACACCGTGACATCACATTAGGTACCTACCTATTTTTTCATTGTTTTCTATTTCAATAGACCGCTTAACAATTTAATTTTTTATTTTTGTAATCGAAGACAAGACTTAACTGACTGCAACAAAGAAACTTGAGTATTTTATTATTTGTACAATATTCTAAAGCCACTAATACGATTGCTTTGCGGTAAAAAAAATGTTGACTTAGTTGTATCAAAGAAATGATGAATGTTGGAATGTTGGAATCATAAAAGGATCTTTTGGCTCCTCGCGATGTGTCAGTTAGGAGCAATTAGCAAACTACTAGCCAACTAGCTGTTTCCCGCGGATTCAATGGCGTGTTAAAGTTATTTAACTCTAAAACTCGTTAGGATAAAAAAGTGGCCAAATTTCTTTTGAATATATTATATTTTTTATGCTATATTAAAAAAGTAGTATCTTCACGCCCATATCCCCTATACAAACATAAACACTTTCGCATATCTAAGTATGGATTTTTATACACTATTATATTAGGAATTTAGGTTTAAAAATAACTATTTTTTTAATCTCATTTTTTAATTACGGCTGCGTTCTATGATTTAAATGCAGTAAAACAGCAAATTTTTTTTTTATATTAATATCATGCCATGTAATAAAGTATGTAAAACTCAAAGTGCTTAACTAATTATTCATTACCATAAAATCTAATTTAATTTAGTCGCCTTTTTGGTCTAGCGGTCCAGGTGTTAGACTTGACTTCATGAGGTCCTGGACTCGATTCCCGGGTCGGGCAACAATGGGCGTGAAGATACCACAAAATTTATATGGACCTAAATTATGTAGCCTTGGAAGTATATTCTATCCAATAATAATTAATAACTATCAAAATCGGAATATTCTGTAAAAAGCTATGCGTGGCCTGACGTGAAAAACAAAAAAAAATACAAATATACACATTGTGGTTTTTGATCTGTGGGAAATGTGGCTAAATTTGATCAAGGGCTATGACCTGATTTCATGATTTTCTATCAAGCTACTGCAGTGCTTTAAAACTAAGATTTGAGCTCGAGTAGCATCCTAGAATACGGGTAAATGGATGTGGATCCTAAGCAAACATTCGGAAAAAAATGATAGGAAAACCCTTGACGGTTTTCCAAATAAATAAGGTAATTCCAAATAAGGTTGACTTTCATTTTTTTTTCAAAACATATCGTCCGGCTAACGCTAAAACATCAG
>NJDC01004420.1:99741-115000 GCA_002245475.1 Calephelis virginiensis
TGATGATGATGATGAAATTGAGGCAAACGGGCCAGTGGTTCACCCGATGGTAAGTGATCACTGCCGTCCACTTACATCCGCAGTACCAGAGCATTCCTCATGATAATTGCGGTAGAAAAACACTGAGTCTCTACGCAATGCAAAATTATCAAGCCAATTAGAAATTCCCTGATCATTGACAATTCAAGACGCTCTGTACTGGTGAGCCCCTGCCGAGAGATTGCAAATATTAATCGTTGTGTATGCAAGCACTAAGCACTTTGATTAGAGAAAATGTGTTCTGCAGAATGTGTAGACAAACAACCAGACGGATATTATGGTGGTATGATGTACACGTTATCTAGATAATAAAGAAGGTAATATAGAGTTACTAACCGTACTTATAAACGTTAGATATTGTGATGATTGTGCGTTGCCAACTTGCAACTCAAATGTTAGTTTACCTTTACCTTTACCTTCTAACCGGAACACTGCCGTAGCATTATGTGCAGAGATTAAAAGGCTAAAGTGGCGATAGTAGACTTAGTAGTAATTTGATACATGCGAAAGTATATAAAAAACATTGTGTGATTCATACATCGTCGTGTTCAAACTCTTGAAATTTATTCCATGACAGTGAAAAAGACTGGGGTGTTAGGCCAAATGTCCAAGCTTACCTTACCCTTCGGACCAGAACATGACATCGTTTATTATTACAGCAAGAATAAAGTAAGTAAATATCTTCACGCCCATATCCGCGAAGAAGTAGGCAAAGGCACAAGCAGGGCACCCACGACTAGCCGAAGACACTAAGTCTCACAATGTGATAGGTGGCAAGCCTATCGCCAACCAGGAACAAAACCAATCCCGAACAACATTTTTTTTATCAGAAAATTGTTTGCTTTTTGTTATCCGACCCGGTAATCAATCCCGGGACCTCACAAAGTCAAGTCGAACACCTGGATCGCTAAGTTGATACACAGCACTTTATCTCTTCTTGTTGGTAATGACGAATTCAAAACTCGACTCTTAGAAGCTGCCAATGAAAAAGGTAGATGGAGACCAACACGAGATTAATTTTTAATAAATTTAAAGAATATTAGTCTTCGAAATTAATGAAATTTTCCTGTAAAATTATGTTCCTTAAAAATGTCCACGTAGTAGTAAAGTTTACTGCCAGTTTTACTATCAAGTTACCTCTGAGCATTCATAACACGAGCGAACTGTTCTGGAACTTACTTAATTAGACCTGCGGTTACCCAAAGTTAATATAAAATACGATTCGGTTCGGCTCTCACAAGTTAGTAAAGTACAGTCATAAAGAATAAACGGTTACATAGTTCGACATGTATTTACCGCAAACATACTCCAATTATTTCGTTAGCACGTTGCTATTTGATCATTATTTTTCAAAATATAACAAATTATTATGAAATAGTCCTACAAACATTTTATAAACATCCTTACTAATGTGTAACCCAAAATATAAGCATTATTAAGTATAAATGAAAAATTGCATGTCGGATCATGATGAAATTTCTTCCCAAAAAAGAACTTCTTCCCAAAATCAGTCAGTTATTAGCCGAATCAAAAACCGAAAAAAACGTTTAAAAAACACACCATCGAATCAAAAGCCCCTTTCTCTTTCGAGTAGGTTATTAAAGAAGCAAACAAAATTGACCTGGTGGAAAATGCTTGCCACCTACTAAAACCACTAGAGTAGGCAACGCTGCCATGCCTTTTCCTGCTGTCATAATTTTAGTACTCATCGTTTTCATTTTCCGTAGTGCAAAGGAGGATAACTAGTAGTCTTATTTTTCAAGGAAGGTTTGCGTTTCAGTTTTTATTTTAGAGCTTCCTTAACATCTTTGGTATCTAGAGTTGATAGTTTCTTACTATAAGAAAACATAACATCTTCTTGTTTGTCTTCCTATGTAATACTCGTAAACACAGCTGCATATCAGAAGCGGTACAGTTTTGTTTCTGACCTTTTAGGATTGAGTTTGATTGTCTCGTTTGTAAAGAGATTAAGATAAACATTTTAAGCCATCAATCATCGTTGAGGCTTGGGTTCGATTCCTACAAAGATGGTATTTTTGTTATATACCTATACAGATATAGTACTCGTATATCTGAGTCTTCGCGCTTATTTAATTTATATTTAATAATAATGCTGCAAACATAATGTACATGTACAGCTATTCAGTGTGTACTCGCTACTTCACCACATCATAGAAGTATCTATGACATACAAACTTTTTATTCAAAATTTCATTCCCGTTGTAGTCATTTGGAGATCGCTTCTTCAAAAAAGTCTTATTACGAGCTGCCAGGCTGGGAAAAGGTGGTCTATTCCACATATCTATTTTGTATACTCTTTTATGTGTATGTGGCAGAATAACCTTTGCCGGGTCGGTAGTATAATTATAGTACCTATAGACTATACCTATTACCCGCGGTGACTGTACTGAGCTAAGAATGTGATTTTAAATCATTTGAAAACTTAATATCTTAAATCTTTGGATAGACTTTCCAGAGAAACGAGTTACTAGCAGAATATTAAAGATCAACATCAAAAATTTACTGTTCATAACTTTATGATAAATTGTTTTGATATTCCGATGAAAAAGTTTTTTAAATGTAAATGAAAAGTTGACAATTGTTATGACAGATATTCTTTAATGTTACTTGATGTTTGGTACAATTTTGTTATAAATGTAACTTTTTATTGTACTAAAATATGTTCGTTAAGATTATGAAAAATATAAGTATCTTCACGCCCTTATTCCTGAGAATGTGGACAGAGGTGTAAGTTGTACTCACGATTTGCCAAAGTCATTTATAATCCCACAACATGGAAGGTGTAAAACCTATCATACAAGTGGATGTGGACTTTCGAACAGCGGAACATGTTTCTATAATTTTCAACGCCTACATTATCTTTTAATGTAGGTTTGTTAATTTATTTCTCTGTTATTTCTGTAGGTACCGATTAAAAAAAACATTTTTGTATTTGAAAGAGCACACTACTAAGGTGGTCCCATTGCTACCAATTTCCCCGTGTTCGCCTGAGACTGCTGAGTAGAATAGATGAGCTGCTTCTCTACCAGACAGCTCGTAAGAGGCGAGCACTGATTAAAATATAGGCCAGCACAAACAAGACCACTGGTGGTAGAGTGCTGGACCCACCGCCTTACCTATTCCTATTTTTAAAGAAAGAAACACTTGTACTGTTTTACTTATCACTTATAATTTATTACTTTGTAATTAGTAGCCTACCGGTTTCGCTTATACAGCATCATCAGGGCTAAAACTTAAACTACTCAACAATATTATTTTTGATGTGTAACTATAAATTCATTATAATTATAATATATCATATATATATCATATATAATTATAATATATATATATCCTTGCCGCAGGATAGCGACGCATCTGTATACCTCGTCGTCACTTACCATCAGGAAACCCGGGTGATTATTCGCTCTTCTATCACATAAAAAAGCCTGATTCTGATAATGGAAACCCAAGTGAAACCGAAGAAAATACTCTTTTATTGTGTACTAGCGGCCCTGTACGTGCTTCGCTACGTATATGACCGTATAAATGACATAACACAACAAAAGAACAAAAAGCAACTGAAAAAAGTTTTAATATGACAGCGGGGATTGTGCTGTCATCTGAAAAAAGTTTGAATTTGACTGAAAAATAGCTCTTAACAAAATGATCCGCCATTTTTGGAATTAATTATTTGTTACAAAAAATGTGATATATGAAGACCCGCTGAACCGATTTTATACAAACTTCACGTGAACCATCTACTAAATAGTCCGAACAAAGCCTAAACATTGGTTTGGATAGGTGACCCCGTTCTTGAGTTATAAAATTACAATAAAAAGTGGCATTGATTTAAATATATATATATATATATAGATGAGTGTGACTTCCTTATCGCAATCGGAATCGGTTATTGCATTTTTACCATTATGTGAATAAAATTCTCATTTTAATAAAATCTGGGAGGTCAATAGAATCGAGAAAAATACAAAAGTAAGTCAGTACACGTAAAAGGACCAGAACACCATTTCAATTCAATTCTAATTTAATAATTGCGATAATTTATATCACATAAATGTCTTTCAGTGCCAAATAATTAAAGTCTTATGTCTTTACTAATATGCCGAGTCAAAGCGTTCCGAATTTATACTTCCGTAATTATTTCCGCACACTTTATTTGTTCCTGCTCAAGACGGTCCAACTTTATAACGAGTGTCGTTAAATAATTGTATTTCATAACTAATTTAAAATACACCGAGTCGGTTAATTACAACAAGCGTCGGGGTGTGAAATTGTAAGCGTATGTGAATTTTTCCCCGTTTACGAGTAATTTTACTTCTTTGTAAACAAATGTGGGTTATTCTACTTTATGAGTAATTTAAAAAAAGATAGACGTTAACAATTATTTTGTCTTTATGTCTGTTATATAGCTGCAATAACTTTACATTGTTGGCTAACATTTCTTTTTATTATTTTTTATTTTACACATATAAAGAATAATATAAGTGCGAGAATAAACCTAAGGTTTTTTTTTAATTTGAACTAGGTTGTTACTTTTAAAGGTTTTCCGATCCAAATAGAATCTATCTATCTATCAGTATCTCTACCTTTTCACTTATCAATATTATTAATTTAATTAATATATTTGATATTTTCCATCGTCGGCGCTTGGTAAGACTAGCAAATATTCATATTTTTAAACAAAGAAACACTTGTACTGATGATGACGTATAAGCGAAACCGGTAGGCTATTTACAAGTTAATTATAAGTGATACGTAAAACAGTACAAGTGTTTCTTTATTTATAATGTTTTATCATTAAAATCCCTATTCAGTTAGTACGCGTTCTCAGGTTGTTATGATTTTAGCTGAACCAAATTTAACAAGAAAACAGATTAGACCTTTAAAGATCTACTGTTCCTCGTGTTGAACCTAGTTTGCCATATAGAATAGAGCATCCGCCTTCCTGCCCGGCAGCTCGTAAGAGTCAGGCAAGGGTTAATGTGTCATTACTAACAATTACACTGGTAATAGAATACCAAGATGCTACGCTTACTGATAGGGATCCACCGTCTTTCCTATTCCTGCAGCAATAATGAAATTTCATACCTGGTCCGCAGCGATGAGTAGCCGGTACTTACACAATTAGGCTGACATCTTGGCAACCAGGTGGCGACGCACCTACAACATCAATGGTGTCTTAAGGCTATGACTGTCTCCTACCATCAGGAGAACCATGTGCTTGCTCGCAATATTATCACTTAAAAAAGAGGGGAGGACTTCGTTTTGAACCCCTCCTGTCTGCCCCGGAATAAGAGAGATGTTTTAACTTAGACATGTCTGTTTGTCTATGTCTGTGGCATTCATACCTCTTGAATGAATGAGCCTGTTTCGATACGGATTTGTATGTTTGAAACCAGACGTGATCTTGAATGGTTAAAAACCATTACGGTACATTATAAATTTTATTTATTTATTTATTTAACACTTTATTGCACACAAAAACTGAAATACACAAAATACACGAGAAGTTAAAAATGCACAAAAGGCGAGCTTATCTCTAACTAAAGAAATTTCTTCCAGCCAACCCAAAAAAAATTAAGCTGTGAAAATAAAATGGAAGGCATCGTGTACAAAACAATTAACTATAGCTATACTTAGAACGAATAAATAAAAATATACTAATAAAGTGCGTAAAAAAACAGGTACAATTATAATTATTAAAATATCTTAGTAGGATAATATATGAGTATGTTATTGTGGCAAATTGTTTTTTTTTCTATTTCATAATTACAAGTAGGTATGTTCTGATATGTCAACTTGTTCCTACAAAATAAATGACAAGCGGACGAAGCTTTCGACTAAAACTTGTGTTCAAATTTGTGATTGTGTAAAATAACGATTCAAGTAATCTGATAATATTTCACTTATTTCGTTATCCGTTTCTCGTCTGACTTTTGCAAATGGCCCTTTAAAAAAAGGCGTTAAAACGAAATTCGAAATGTAATTGGAACCATCCTGATGTTTCCATTTGTATAACGAATTTAATATTTATATAAAAACAATATAACGGCCACAAGATTTGGTTACCTATGTTGACATACGTTATTCCAATGTTTTCAAACAGACCCCAAAACTGTATATGAAATTGGTTGAATCTAGTTTATTGTAAAATCTAACTCTGCAAATATTATACAACATCGAAGCTTTTATTTATAAAGCGGATACAAAAATAAAAACAGTTACTGCTATGAGTTAAAATCCCATAGTCATAACTTACTTTGAGATAATAATTATACTTAACACAAATATGTTATCACCCCTGTAACCTAGTCCAGTGTCGGATTTGACTACTTGAAGTCCGCCGTTTGGTTTTCGTGTCGGGCATCTCATAAATGTGTTTTTTCTATTTTCTAATAAAACCACGTTGCCCGGGATTAGACATGTGCTCAGTTGGCTATACGTTTGCCACCTATCACATTGTGATGGGTATCGGGGGTCGGATAAAAAACTAAACTATCAGAGGCTCTAACACAAGCCCTAAAGTTGAAGTGGCAAAGGGACATAGACTGAGCAAATATTACACTACAGTAACATTCGTTGAAAGAAAAGCTCAAGTCAACAGAAATGACCATTAAGGAAAAAAAAGGTTTGCACCATGAAAAAGACAGTGAATCGAAGATATTATTAAAACTGCAGTAAAACATTGACTATCTTTTGAGCAAAGATAGAGACTCAAGGAAGAATAAAGAGGATCCAAATCTAAAAAATTACGAACAATGAAATGAAAAATATTAATTTGAGGAACAAATATGCTAAAAAGTTGCTATTAAATTGTATCAACATTACAACTATTCTACCACATTCTAGTGTGCAAATACTTTAATACTTATAAAAAATAATTATTTAGTTAGGTTCATATATTTTAATAATCAATATTTTTCTTTTATATCTTCCCAAAACAGCCACCGTTTCCAAACCTAACCAGCTGTGCTAACCAGCAAGGAGTAAAAACGGAAAATCAAACTTTCGGCAACCACGATTTGTGAAATTATAATAAATTGTTAATATATATTGTTAAAAATATTTTAATTTTTATGCTTCTCTGCAGATGGGATTAAGATTATCAAGGATTTGGATGCATAAAGGAATGGACCTGCCTTAAAAACAAAACTAATAATAAGCCGCAATAGTAACTCACTATCAAACTATGACGTGACATATTTAAAATAACTAGTGGTCGCCCATTGGTGGAACTTCGACCATAATAAATTGTAATATCTTGTAGATAAGAACGCCATCTTCATTTTTCAAGACCAACTACTTTGTTTCCAAACTTTATAGTGCGCCATCTGTGATCTTTTATCGTTATCATTGTTTGTGTGTGTCAAATGCATGGTAGTGTGTGTATTGTTTTATTTATTGATTGAATGTAAGTCCTTTATAAGCATTGTTATTATATTATAAACTATAAGTGTGCCAAATTGTATACTCGTGCATCCGCCCAATTTTCGTAAAAAGGGGCCCAAAGTTTTGGCATCACGTATTAATATATATTGTGGGTGAGTAGGGTTAGTCGTACTCCTACCTGCCTCTTCGGGTATAATTATATAATTTCTTATGTTATACATTAGGTTTTTCTTGTGTTATAAGATAGTGAAGAAGCATGCACATACCCTTATGGTGATAGCCATCGCCTCTACATACCATAAATGCTACTGGTTATTATATTACTGGTGTATTGTTGTCTTACGATGGGGATCGTAGGTTACTGTGTCCAAATCCATCGAGTGCAAACCCTTCAACATGAAACCTGATAATGGCGAGCACTGACGTTATGGTGCCAGGAGTATGTAAAATTGTAAAATAGGTAAGATAGCAGTAAGTATCAATTCGAGCACACAGCACTAAAAAATTAAGACATGATATGACATTTTTTTTACAATTTTCAACCCTTTCCTGCCCCTTGGTGACCTCCCGGATGGAATACAAACAGTTTTTGAAGATCTCCTAAATGGAGCACGGTTCTCAATTAGTGGTAGGTACGCATACCTCTAGTGGTTCATTCAAATGAATTAACTTCGATGTGTAGACTTGTCAAATCAATCGACTAGGAAAATAATAATTTAAACTGACTGTCAAATCGCTCATTCTCTCTCACTCTACTTTTCTTCTTGATTATCTTAAACCTATTTATTCACTCATGTAAGGAACATATAAAATGACCATTGAAGTTTTAATACATAATAATATATAAATATTTAATAAATATCCCTGGACAATTTACACAAATTGGACCTAACTCTAAAGCAAGAAAATTATTATGCTTGTGTTATAGGTGTTAGTTAACGATACTAATACATAGAAATAGTGATATGTATAACAGAATAAATTCAATTAACACCCAGACCCGGAAATGAAGTCACGTAATTTTTTGTCACATAAATGTCTGCCCCCTTTAGAAATCGAACCCGAAACTCGCGGTTGGTTCGAGGAGTTATGAGTGTACGCTAGCACTTTAACCAACG
Organism: Calephelis virginiensis; assembly: GCA_002245475.1. Classification (NCBI taxonomy): domain Eukaryota; kingdom Metazoa; phylum Arthropoda; class Insecta; order Lepidoptera; family Riodinidae; genus Calephelis; species Calephelis virginiensis. Next base: position 108,309 of record NJDC01004420.1, read on the forward strand.
AGGCGGGTTATATATACATATTATATAGATATAGGACATGGTTGTCTCTTGCCATCTGAAAAGTAAACATATTGTTGGACAACTTCGGTGACATGTCAAATGGGATTTCGAAATGGCAACGGAAATACTGTAGAAGGACCGAGGATCAGAGAAATTGGGCAGGCTTAACGCTAGTAAACGTAGGTTTAAGTTATAAGAATTTAAATGTTACTGTTATATAGGAGGATCCCAAACCGACGATGTCTTCATTTAATGCACGTTTTAATTAAACGAGGCATTTGAGTTGTGTATTCTATTAACTGAATGAAATTAAAGCGGCCTCGCCGGCTTCATAATAATGTAGCTGTCAGTCTAATTACTGCACTCACAGTGATGCAGAGTGATTGAAATTCAACGATTATATCTTGCCGTTGCCACTTTATTTAACTTGGAAATGAAATTCATGACGAAATGTCACTTTAAAATATACCATGAGTAGGGAATAAATGAGTTATTACCATCAGAACCACTGGAGAGCTATGCCAACAACTTCCCCGAATATTATGAATTCATGGCCTTACTTGCTGCTGACGCCATAAGTGTTTGGCATTATTGTGTAATTACAACTTCCTTAAATAAGTATCCAAATCTGTTTAGTAATAACTTTTACAGTTTATTGTTATTGCACTAATAAAACTTGAGAAATAAAATTAAAAAGCAATGATTCTAACCGGTAATTTGCTAACTGAAAAAGTTGTAAGCCAGAAACGAGTGATGTAGCTAGGTAACCAATGTTGGTGCAAAACTAAACTAAGGCATAACCTAAACTTTGTGTTATATTGTATTTGAGAATCAAAGATTTTTTTGAAGTGAAAACTTCTTAGCGGCGTTGCGCACTTTTTTGGAATGGGTAAAAACTTCTAAACTCGCGTCAGGACACGTCACCTGATCGAAAGTTCGTAAGACGGTTGGAGAGTAAACAGCCGGCGCAGCGTAGGAGAGGAAGTATCCACCTCTCTTTCTAGGGCGCGGCGAAAATGTATGCCTGTGCCTGCTGTGTCGTTTAGACGGCGCAGGGCGCTTGCGCGAACGTTCGTGTTGTCATGGTTGTGTACCATAGCGCAATAAATGAATATTATATTTTACCCCATTAACGATGGTACTTTCATTTCATTAAAGCAATTCGTGCAAAATTATTCCCTAACCATTCCAAAATATCAAAAAACACAACGTTAATATTTAAGTTTTCACTTCTGGCGGCACTCCCGGAGTGCAACCCGTCTTTTTTTAGTAGAGTACTTCATACGCTGAAATTTAACAGAGATGTTTGTCTACAAAACTGAGATACAACTATTACCATCTTATTAATTAACATGGACTAACATAAGAGTAAAATTAAGTTGATATCATAGTCTGTATCACATTGTAATAAAGACTATAATACCAGGCTGAACTCAGGAGTATTTTACGACCTGTTTATTAATAATAATTTTAGAGTTGCGCTAATGCATTTTTAATGATGGCAGTACTGGTATTAAAGCTGTTCTCTTCTTGATATAAATATTCTTTTTTTGAAAATTTTCCTGCACTTAAATAACTTGCTATGATAAAAATCGGGTTACTGCAACCTGTTTTAGTTCTTTTCCGTAAGCGTGAGTTTTCGCAAGGATACGAATATTAAGGCTGGTTAGTGACCAGAGGCCTCTAGGCTCTCTGTATATCCTCCTGGACCCTAGGTCACTACAACAGGCTGTTTGCTCTAGAGTCTAGACCAACAACAACTACGGCAACAAGCTCTGAGAGATATCTACCATTAATCGGCACATATACTGTACTCAGCTTGTATGAATTTGATTTCAATTTTATAAGCCTGGAGAATTTTAAAACCTTAATTATCTCGACTCTTTGTTACTTCATTTATTATAACTTATTTTGGTAAATGTAGGTTATAATAATATTATGATTTTGTGTATAAATGAAGGGAAAGAGGGCGGGCGGTGTGTCCGTCGGTCTTATTGGTTTCCATGCCCCGGGCGCTGAATGTCAATAAAGCTTCTGATGTTAGGTGTTTTTAATACTGTGTGTATACATATGATATTGGTGTTTTGAATGGGAGAAACAAGAGATTGAAATATTTGTTTACATATATTTATTTAAACAAATCTCGCATAGGTAGTTCTTTGATCCCTTTACTAAAAAAACTAATCAATAAAAACCTTTGAAGGCGGTTTGGATTGCCCCATTGGAGTAGATTTTTTTCCCTTCTATTGTATAGTTCGTGTTGTATTGTTGTATAGTTGTATTGTGTTGTATAGACCGTACGTTTTACGTATGGTCTAGCCTTTACAGAATAAGTACTGCAAACTGAATAGAAAATAATTAGTTTCTCACATTACAACCGCTTAACACTTAGAGTAACTGCTGCCCACGGTTTCTACGGCGTATAATTTTTTTTATTTTCCATTGGGAACCCTTCAATCAAGTACGTAGGGTAAAAATCCCTCTTATATTTTTTAACATATTACAAAAAATTATGGCATTCTCTTTTTTTAATATGATTGCCCGATTTGTATTTTTTATACATTCCTAAATTAACTCGAGCGCTCAGGATAGATTTGGAATATTCTACTTTTGTTACTTTTGTTGTACATATAAAGTTTCATATCTGACTAGGCTAGGCTGGGCTGGAAACTGTTATTTTTTTAACCTGCTTTGAAACGGTTGCAAACTAGGTTTTTTATAAGTGTCCGTTCAGAGCCGAAACTATTTACGAGCGATAGCGCTTCTGGAGTTCCTGGTTAATTCGGTGTAACGTGTAAAGAAAGAAGCCTTATCTCCTCTCTTCGTTCAGTTCACACTCGCCGCGGCCTAAGTTCGGGAATGAAAATGCAACTTGTCATAACTTTTCAGTAATAAATAAGCATTTTTCGATCAATAAATAGGAAATACACGAAGTATCTATTTACTAAGCAGAAGCTATTGCCAGAATCAGGATTTAGTAAGTCTCATAACATGGGTCGAAAGAAGTCAAATAATGCACCAACACAATTATTTTCGATATGATATTAAAAACAAAATGTCGAAAAGTGGGGAATGTGGGAAGGTACTCTAGCTTGAGAGGAGTGAACATAAATTCAAGGGTTTAACCGGAATTTAATCAGGAATCGAAATCAAAATGGTCTTTGATGAAAACCGAAAAAAAACGGTTTTTGTGACCAGAACTGTAATAAATGCGGTCTTTCTTAATTGATTGGAAGAAAACTATAATTACGATACCGGCACCAGCCCAATAAACGCAAGTAACTTTTTTTGCTTAGAGCAGAATTTGGCTGGTTTTCCAGGATCCAGACATTGCTAAGAGCGCTTCTGATTATTGTGTAAAAATCATTTTTCGTTACAGATAATGATTCGAATTCAAAATCATTATAGTGACGGTCGAGTAATGTGACGCAGCAGTCAATGCGCTTTTGTCAGTTTGCTTCATTCAACTCGTTAGAAATCCACCTCTTAAGCTTTTTAATCTCACCAATTTTCTTCAAGTGGATTACAATAATTTCATCACTAGTACCACAGCCTGTCGCTAACTCGGACGTGGCTTGCGATGTATCTGCTTCCACTATAGCCTTCAATTGCTTAATGTCAACTTGGATCTCTGGCTGTCCACGGGGCTTATTTTGCAGGTCGAAGTTCTCAAAACGAAAATGTGGAAACCAAAAACGCACTGTATTTTCTTTTGCGACATGACCGCCATACACATCATTAACTCTTAGCCGTTTTCACATCACTGATGCCACAGTGGAACCCGTACTCGTAAATAAATCAATATGTCAAGTTTTCCTTTTCGTAAACTGAACGACGCAAAAGAAAAATAGAAGAAATAGCAAGTGAATGACGATTTACGCAACACAAATACATGTAGAAATAGCTGTATTATATTTGATTTCGGAATCCCTAACCAAGGAGGAAATTTTTATAATGTACGCCAACTTCATACATAAGGACAGAAATTGTCGCTTCTTGAACCAAAGGCAGTAATAAAGCGTTGCCAACCTACGCCGGATTGTTAAGCTTCTTGCGTAAATTCTTACATCCAAACTAGTAGGGTTACTCTCAAAGCTCAATTCATGCAATATTGAAAATTGGAATCGAATGTGTAATTTTAGGTACTCTTAAACACAATACTGGCGAATTAATAAAAATTTCATCAAACTGAATTTATTTGTAACTAAAAATTAATAATTCGCCAGTACTATATTTAAAAGTACCTAGAATTGCATATACGATTCCAATTTCCAATTCGCATGAAATCAAGATTCCAGTATAACCCTACAGATCACGACTTGAGGAAGCATTTATATCAGCTAGTGGAGGAATGGGTGGGTGAACCGATCACAGAGTACATCAGAACATATGAACCGATCCCGTCAAGTGGACGCTCATCTCTACTTCCTAATGTAGTTATTTATTTCGAATATCTTACTGCATACATTTGACATACGTAGGTACATACACACTCTTTTAATAATTGTAGTAAAAGAACAATTGCATTGCATAAAGGACACGTGGAAGAGGATACGATTCTATTATTATTATACACTAAAACTTTATGAAAAATCTAATCAAAAAAGTTTATCAAAAATGACATTTATTTATTAATAACAATAATATCTTTAGGTACACATACTGTTAACACTACACATTAACATATAGATAATACAGTACAATGGGCAATCTTAAACCCATCAAGACAGATTTCTACCAGTTGAACGATAAAAAGGAAAGACAAAAACAAAGACAATCGTAGACTTGATGCAGGTATTTTTTTAAGGTCTTCTTACAATAGACTTAGAACGCGTTACGTAAACTCGGTTTAAGATCCACAGATTATTTTAATAACAATACATGAAGAAAGAATTCCAGACCATATAGGTGAAAATAAAAATGTTCGTATAATGCACGTTTTAATAAAAGGAGTCACTGGAATTGTGTAAATTCCATTAGCAGAAGAGGAATTAAAACAACCTCGTCGGCTTGATAATAATGTAGCTGTCAGTCAAAGTATTTCACTCACAGTGACGTAGAGTGAATGAATATTCAGGTGTTAAAATGTAATTAAAATATTATCTCGTAGTTATTGTTTTTTTTAGATTTTAATACGTAATAGCTATCATCCGTGAATTTGAAATTGCAACAATGAATACTTCTGGACGTTACTAGTTCTAGATTAAAGTTTAAACCCACTTAAGTATATCAAACTGAATTTATTTGTAACTACAAATTAATAATTCGCCAGTACTATATTTAAAAGTACCTAGAATTGCATATACGATTCCAATTTCCAATTCGCATGATATCAAGATTCGAGAATAACCCTACAGATCACGACTTGGGGAAGCATAGTTCGGTCATGTGGAAAGAATGACAGATGAAAGATTGACAAAGCAGATATACAATGCGAATGTGAATGGATGTAGGTACTCGGGGAGACCAAGGCTGACATTTCACGATCAGATCAATCGGATATTATCCGAGGGTGGTGTCAAGAGTCTCCGAAACCGGCGTGTTTGTATGATAACGGTTATGAATGTGAAGGAATCCAGGCAGGTTTGCAAGGATCGTGAGGTTTGACACTCGTTACTCTGTGACAACCCCGTAAGGGACTTGTTAAGGGATATGTATGTATGTATTAGCACACCACAATGTGAAAAAAATGTGTTGGTGAAAAGTAAATCCGCGGTATCCGCGGTAAAAGCGGTCTCCTAGTTAGGAGACCGCTAGAAATATCAAATTTTGTGTTAAGTGATGTTTTTGTTTTAAATTTTTAAATAATTATAATAATAAATAAAACTTGTGTAGATAAAAATAAACATAAAAGCTTTATATTATAAAAGCTTTATACTACATTTCCCTATTTATAAGTTAACTGAATAGCACTAAGTAAGTAGGTAAGTAAGTAAGTTGTTACTAGCAATTTCAATCGGCAGGTAATCAATAATTCTTAACTATTTACCCAATCTTAACAGCTATCGATCATCACCAATAGATCACGTATCGATATTGATAGCCTGCTTTTTCAGAACAGCCAGCCATAGTAATATCAGAACCACAATTTACGGCCTTTTATTGGTTAGAACGGCTGCCATATTATTTGGTTTGCCACATTTAGTTTTAACTACAATTTTTTTCGTAGGTATTTCATGTCTGTATATTTATTGGTACTATACGGTACTATACCTTGTATAATACAGCATGAGTTCTATGAAAGATGTCAAATAAACGCAGTAGCTTTGTACAAGCGTCAAGTTCATAATAGGTATTTTATACTACAACACAATCACAATACTGCCACCTGTTAGAGTTGTTACTATTGAAGTAAATCTCATATATATTTGATAATAGCTGTCCCGGCGAACTTCGTTCCACCCGTTCAGTTTGTATGGGAAAAAATAAAGTATTGTTTTTTCCATTTTCCCTGCAATTTTCCCGGTTTTCTCTACATAAGATTAAGAACCTTCTTCTGACAATAACTAACACAACAAAAAAAGAATTGGCCTAATCGGTTCAGTCGCTCGGAAGTTATGCGCTTACCAACACATTTAGCAATCCATTTTTATATTATAGATGTGAAAACTCTCTCCGTAAATAGATGTCATGTTAAACTCGAAGTAACAATTATTATTAAAATGTAATGCATACGCACATAAAAGGTCACA
>NJDC01004420.1:121936-147057 GCA_002245475.1 Calephelis virginiensis
GCGGTAATAACAATAAATTGGTAAGTTCAGCTATTGCGACGCGGGGGTTAAATGTCTACTTCGTAAGAGAGACCCTCGTGCCATCAGGGATATCGTCTGTTTGTTTACTGGCAACAAAGTGGTCAAACCATGTACGAAATGATCATAATAATATTATGTAGGTACGCATTTGAGTGTAATAAAGTTGTCGTTTATATAATGCTCTAACTGGAATGAGATCGTTGGATGAATGTTATTAATGTCTTGTGAATCCACGCCCTAAAATAACTCAACCAGTAACTAATCAACCAAAGCATTACTCTGTATTTAACACGCAAACGCCCGCACACACATACACACGTGCACACACATACACACGTGCACACACATTCTCGCACACACACATACACGGATTCACCAACACACACTCACACATACACACACACACAAAAGTTTAACCGGACGAGTATCCAATCAGTGGATCCCGCATTGCAACATTAGCACTCTTTAATAGCCTTTGAGTATTAATAATCAAAGTTTAAAACAAGCCTTTTTCTGTTTTCAGACATTTTTACACATAGATTGTCGTCCTATAAACAGTGCAGTCTTAAATTGGCAATAAAAAAAACGCAGAAAATAATTGTATTATTTACATGTAGCTAAATGTAGACTTATATATATGCCATACGTCTTAAAGTTGTCTTTCTCCGATGACATGAAGTATTATTATAATAATATTGTTTTAAGAGCTTATGGCAAAAGTACGGTAAAATAGAAAAAATATAAATATGAGATTAGTCAGCTACCTTAATACTAAAAATATACTTGCCAAAAATCAATTTGGCTTTATAGAAGACGCCGTACAATCGTTGATTGACTCCATCACTAACAATATAAATTGTAATCTAAAAACCTTGTGTGTTTTTTTTTTGATCTCTCAAAAGCATTTGACACAGTTTCTGACCCCGTCCTCTTAAATGAGCTATAGCGCTTTGGCATTCGAGGCGTTGTGCTCGATTTATTTAAAAGTTACCTCAGTAACCGATCACAATTTGTTATAATCGAGGAAAATGTAAGTGACGACGAATTTATTTCATACGGTGTGCTTCGAGGTAGTGTTTTTGGTCATAGTCCATTTCTTAGTTATATTAATGACCTGTGTCAATTAAGTAGACTTAATTCCCAAATATTTACATGCGGTATGCCGATGATACTGCTGTATTAGTAAATAGTTGTTCATGGGCAGATGTCAGATTAAATGCACAGTTAGAATTGCAAACTATTTTGACTCGGCTATCTCACAATCTTCTGACCCCAAACCTCCAAAAAACTAAATATATCACGTTTGCACCTCAACTTCGATCCCAACCTGATACTACATTTTCACTTCAGGCTTACCATGGACAACGTTTGCTCATATTTCAGTCTCTTTCGTACTCATAATATGAAGTATCTCGGGGTCATTGTTGACAGTGTTCTGTGTTGGATTCTTTCCAATGAATTGCTCATTTTGCTCATGAGAAAGATAATCTTTGTTTTTTAAAAAAATAAGGACCAGTGCTGACTTCTCTATTCATAAAACTGTTTATTACTCCCTCGCACAAGAACTACTTTTTTACTGCATATTAACCTGGGGTGCCTATGCTAAAATTAGATTCTTGCATCTGGAAAGAGGCCAAAGAGCTATTTCAAAAGTAATGGCTTATAAACCTAGGAGGTTTCCTACAACTCAATTGTATAATCTATGGGAAGACTTGTCTGTGAGAAAATTATACATACAACGTACTATATCACACAAGCACTCACTTCTACCTTTTAATCCTAATCTATTCAATAACAAAAGAAGATATGATGGAGTTTGTGATATTGAGAGATACCGGCTAATCTCATTAACCCATCAGTTTCTCTTTATCAGTCCCATTTTGTATAAAAAATTAACATAGTTCTCAATATTTATTCTATGTCGTTTCAGGATTGCAAATTGAAATTATTTCAATGGCTTTTAAGCTTAAATTACGTTGATGTAGAAGAGTTAATTAAATTTTCAACTACCCTTAATTTAATATAGTGTATCTTCAACTTCAAGATTGCTTATATTAGTAAATTTTATTATCCTCTTTGGACAATATGTTTGTTTTCCGGATGTGGCGTTAATAACTGCGACACAGTCTCTGACTAAAGCAGTTATACAATTACAACAATTGTATAACTGCTTTAGTGTCAAATAAATATTTTCAAATTCAATTTAACATGTATTTAGATGCCGACAGTGGGTTAAAGCAAAGTGAAAAAGGTAGCAGTGCGAAATATAATATGTTTAAATAGAAAAAGTGGAATAAAAATTGTTTTGCATGAGCAACAGAAGGTTTGGAAGCTTAGCACTCGACGGATACCGCATGATTTAACGGAAAACCAATCACGACTACGTGTAGAGCGGTGCCGAAAAATTATCGAAAAGTTTAATGGAGGAGAGTAATTGTGTATTTATAACATTATGACAAGTGGCTTACCTTGGATGTATTGTTTCGAACCAGAAAGAAAAAGCCAGTCAATAATGAGTATTTCCTTTTTCAATAGTTGCCAACAAAAGTTAAAAAGAGTCGGAGCACTAACCTAAAGTGATTGAAAAATATATATTTTGTTACAGTGTCACCTGAAAATATAAGGGCAGCCATTGCAGATGGATATGTAAACCATTGTTTGCCCACTATCTTAAAAAAAGTTAACGAAAAGCATCCTCGAAATTATTACATGCTTCAGCCCGACAACGCGTTTGCAATGCATATATTTGAAGCTTTCAAATCTGGAAATAATAATGCATCCACCTTACGGTCCGGAACCTAACATCTTTCTACATCTTTTAGTTTGCAATTTTAATTCAGTTAAACTTAGAGTTTTACGATGCTCAAACTCAGAAGCGGCGATGAACGCATACCAAAAAATCGTTGAAGAGGTTCCTCTTGAAGACTGAACCCACTACTTCATACAATGGTTCCGACTGATGGAAAAATGTGTAAATAGTGAGAGGGTATACTTTAAAAAGCAATAAATTAATCATAAGCACCTCATCTAGTCTTATTTATAAGGATCCAGAAACTTTCAGTACGACCTAAGTCCTAAGTAATAGAAAAGACCCTAAGTAATAGATATAGATATCTTTGCTCAAGATCTCTGGTAATATGTAATAAAATAACAGATCGCTATGTATGGTCTTGATGATAGACGGTGCCAAACTAAAGTCGCATCAATTCATTGCCTGGCAAATATCAAACTATGCATTACGAACATCGTATACTCTTAGAAATCATTTTATTGCACTCAGAAAAAACTTTTTCCCTAATTTACCAATAGGCGAAGACATTTAATTAATTTTATTGACTAAAATACAATAAATTAATCATAAGCACCTCATCTAGTCTTATTTATAAGAATCCAGAAACAGTACGACCTAAGTCCTAAGTAATAGAAAAGACCCTAAGTAATAGATGTAGATATCTTTGCTCAAGATCTCTGGTAATATGTAATAAAATAACAGATCGCTATGTATGGTCTTGATGATAGACGGTGCCAAACTAAAGTCGCATCATTTCATTGCCTGGCAAATATCAGACTATGCATTACGAACATCGTATACTCTTAGAAATCATTTTATTGCACTCAGAAAAAACTTTTCCCTAATTTAACAATAGGCGAAGACATTTAATTAATTTTATTGACTAAAATACATATATAATTATATTATTGACTAATATAATATAATTCAAATTTTTTTATTTATCTTCACGCCCATATCCCCGAAGAGGTAGGCAAAGGTACAACCAAGGCACCTACGACTAGCCGAAGACACTAAGTCCCACAATGTGATAGGTGGCAAGCCTATCGCCAACCGGGCATATTTCCAATCCCGACCAAATTTTTTTTTTTTATTTGAAGATACTTTTTTTTTATTTATTATTTTAACCTCACGGATCTTTTAAACATCTATTTATAAATGGTTATAACGAATTAAAAGAAAATATATATTACAAATAAAAATCGATTTTTTTTGGTTACATCGACTACTAACACCGCATCCCTAAGTGACATATTACATTTATTGACAAATGGCAAATGACAAATGTCAATTATTGACAATGACATTAGTAATAAAATCAAAACAGTACAATTTACAAATAAATTTTAATTTTAAAGTTGTTATTAGTATTCAGTAGGTAACTATATGATAAAAATGTTTTACGTTGTCACAGTGTTATGTGTTAACTGATAACCTCTTCAACTCGCAAGTTTTAACATCAAAAACGATCACCGTTGTTACAAAACTTAAAAATTGCCGGTATGTTTTGTTATGAATGCTCAAACTTGGCTCAAACATTCTTCACCTGTCTGGTATATAAATATATAAGATAAAGTAAACTGTCTTAATTTAGAGTTAATTTGGTTAAATTGGGCAAGAAACTAATTAATTGACTGAGCATGAGGTCAAACTTACTTTGTCGTCTTACTAATAAATTGAACTAATACTCCAAGTTTCAACCTGCAATTAACCTTAACTTTATGTTGCCTGCGTGGTTAATGGTCCCACAGGAATATTTTCGGGATTAAAACTACCTTATGTGTTAGTCTAAGTTACCCTCTATGTATCATGTGCTAAATTTCATGAAATTCGGTTCAGCAGTTTTTGCATGAAGGAGTAACAAACAAACATACAAACTTTCGCATTAATTATATTAATAAGATTATACTGTAAAGGGATTAATGATTGTATCAGATTCCTGCATGTTTTTTTTGCCTATACGACTATCCGACATGTAAATTTGTGATAGTTTGAGACTACTTAATTGAGTTTTCTCTATTATCTTAGTATAGAGAGTATCGAGTGCCAAACCTCATGATTCTGGCTGACCTGCCTGGCTTCCTTCTCATTGATTACCCTTTTCATACAAATAGCCATTCTTATTTTCTTAAATAATTAATTTTAATATTAAACCTATTTAATAACCAAAGTTTAAATTTCTGTATTTTTGATTTATTAATTATAAAATGTTCACAGATGAAACAGTTACACTATGGTCCATGATTACAGCAAACTTTTGGGTAAGCATAATTCTAAAGGCAGAAGTATAGCAGAGGCATATGAGTATGTTAAATAAAGACTTTCTGGGTAACTTTGGTGAGGAAAAGCTACATGCAATAATTTGATAATATGAATAAAATAATTATTTCAGATCAAGCTATGTATAACAATGTTCACATAAATAAAAAAGCTTTGGATGCCCAAATTGAGAGAATTATTAACAAGAATCCAGTATGGAAACCAGAAACTTTGAAAGAATGGCTCAAAACTGCTGTCTCTTTAGTGGATCTGACAACATTATCTGGCGATGACACTCGATCAAATGTTTTTAGACTCTGTGTCAAGGTAGGTATGTAGACAGTGTAAGGTGTTGTAATGACATAACTTGCTATTGAAATACGTACATCCATACATATCTTCACGCCAAGTCCCTTAGGGGGCAGGTAGAGAGTATCGAGTGCCAAACCTCATGATTCTGGCTGACCTGCCTGGCTTCCTCCTCATTGATTACCCTTTTCATACAAACATGCCAGTTTTGGAGACTCTTGACATCACCTTTGGATAACACCCGATTGCTTTTGAAATATTCAATTTAATTAGAATTTAAACACAATTCCATTACACAATAGGTTTTGTTTTCAATTACCAGAGTCACTGAATCAACTAATGAATAACCTAGCATGTAAGAACACAATTGATCTTTATAACTAATGCTAATAGTGAGTACTGGTAAACTGACAACAAAACCTATCACTTAATGGGCATTTTAGATGGCTTGATCATTTCACTTGTGTAGTCCGTCAGATTTGGTAGAAAACTAAAACTAACTTAGGTAAGTTTGAATTGAAGGGTAGGTTAACTTTAAATGTTAACAGTATGTATTTTGCCATCAATAATTATCTGCCTTTTAGTGTTACCATATTATAAACATAATAACAAAGTCTGTTCACATAAATAAACAAAATTCCATATTATAAACAAAAATTAATTTGTTTTTATTTTATTAATTAGTATTACAAATATTAATCTTTTTTAGTACTTACTTTTAAAAATGTGACCTTTGATTCATTGAAAGCCATAGGCTATCCCTCTCCCTCTTCTCTTAGTTTCTCTTATAGGAGAATTAAAGTTTTAAATGTGCTACTGGTGATATTGAAATTTTTCTTTAAATGTTACAGGCTTCACATCCCTTAACATCTGAAAGTGAATTAACAACTGCAGCAGTTTGTGTATACCCTAATAGAGTGAAGGATGCATTTTCAGTGATTGAAAGGATGGGTCTTTTAAAGAAAATCCACATTGCATCAGGTAAGGTATATAAACACGCTAAAAATTAATTCTGCTGCAATGTAAGCTGAGTGTATGGAGTGCCATGCATTATTATAATTTGCAATCATATAACACTAAAATATGATTGCAAATTATAATAATACAGTCATTGATTTGTTGGCCGAGAGGCTAGCTTACACTCATAAATCCAGTGACCAACTAACTGTAAGGCTCGGGTTTGACTACCGACTTGGGCAGGCATTTGTGTTTCAAACATAGATGTCTGCATTTCTAGGTCTTATTGCTTATTAAATTCATACCAATATCTGTTTAAGTATTTCTATATATTAGTATCAATGTCTAACACCCATAACAAAGCATATAATTTGCTCACAGTGTGGGGGATCAATTTGTGTGATTTATCGAGGGATATTTATTTATTATTTATTTATTTACAGACACAAAATTCTGAAAAAGGTAGTTTGCGTTCTAGAGAGAGTTAATTGTTGGTTGTTTTTCGATGTTTTGGTTTTTTTAATGTTAATTGAAACCTATGAAATAAGTACACTATAGACTAAACTACAAAAACCTATTCCAACTATTTTTATGGTATAGAAAGGTTGATGTATTCTTATGGCCTTACTATGTTGGTTTAAAGCAACATTATTTTAAGTCAATTCAATAACGTAATATTTGATATTGGATGGTATTGGAAAGAAAATTAGGTTACCTTATCTTCAGACCCGAAATATGTCATCGGCAAGCCGTGAAATTATGGAAGCAATTGCTACAAAACTTGACCATCTAGTCAGATGTCACGGCGATAGTGATGGTAGCTATGTCGTTTACGAATTGCCTGGCAGGATGGCAGATGGTCTTTTTTGCAAAGGAACCCGGACCAACAGAAGACAATAATTTAGATACATAAAGTTAATAAATTAAATCACATTTAAAACGCAATACAATCACAATTTAATGTAGATAGAAGTATTGGAATAATCCTGGTTCAGCTGTAAGGTTCACGAAACAGTCGCATAATGTTAATAACAACATGTTGAATTAATGCACCTAAAATGTTACCCGTTTATTGCTGATTTGTATTGTTTTGCAGTTGCAACGGGTTTTCCGTCAGGTCTCTATCCATTAGAATCAAGACTCCATGAAATCAAGTTTGCCGTGGACAGTGGGGCGAATGAGATAGATGTAGTACTCGACAGAAGCTTGGTCCTCACAGGCCAATGGGATGCACTCTACAATGAAGTTGCTCAGATGAAGGAAGCCTGTGGAGATGCCCATTTAAAAGTTATTCTTGGAGTAGGGGAACTTGGGACTTATGAGAATGTAATGCTGCTGTTATTATTTTATTTTATGTAAAGGACCAAAAAATCCAGTTTAATACTTGATTAGTTTACCTTAACTTTTTTAACGATAGTTCAAACTACCACAAGTTATTTAAAGTTTCATGACCTTTACCTTGATGTATGGCGTTCAACTATTCCGAAGATATTTCACAACTCGTACAAAACCAGCTACCAAGGGTTGGTAATTTGCAAACGAATATAACTTAGGAATCTTCTAAAAAAGTATACTTATTCCTTAAAAGATGGCGGTGATGTACGTACATGTTTACCTCTTCCTTAATGAAAAAATTTTATGATGTTCTTAATGTTTTTTGAACTATAAATTAAATAGTTAATATTTTTAAGAAACAAACGATGGCCCAGAAGATGCGATAATTAGCAAAACTGAAATGCAAAAGCAAAATATGGTATAATTAGATTTTTTCAGTATTTTACTAGTTGGTTCCTGTAGCTTAGCTTCTCCTGTGAAACATTAAGATAAAAGCTATCCTTTCAAGTTGGATCAAACTACCCACGTTGTGCAAATATGATTAAATAGATTAAGTAGTTTAGGAGTCTGTCGCGGACAAACAACCTTACGCGTTATTTTATATATATATATACACCGTGTAAATGACACCGTACCGAAAAATGAAACCATGGATTCTGTACATGATAGACATGGATATGAATTTCGTGTCGGAAATTTCATGATTTTTTTAAAAAATGTATTTTTTTAAAAAAATTATGTTCGCTATACATTGCGGGCTGAAAAACTGCTAAATATTTAACCACTTGTTTTCGAAAAAAACTATTAACGGAATTTTCAAGTCTGATATGTATCTAAACTACCACAGAAGTTTTCGTTACGGTGTCACCAGTATCTTTTGTATGTTCCATGAGCAATAGACGATTTTTTATTATATTGTTCCAGGTATACAAGGCTTCGTTTGTGTCAATGTGTGCTGGCGCAGACTTTATCAAGACGTCCACAGGGAAAGAAGCCGTGAATGCGACACTACCAGTCGGTCTGGTCATGTGTCGGGCCATTCGGAGTTTTTATCAGTTGACAGGAGTGAAGGTAATGAATGAATGAATTAGATATTTATTCAAGTAACTTCAAACTTAGTATTATTTAAGAAAACTGATACGTGCTTCGATTATAATAATTTATATTTTGATTGCATGTAGTCTTACGTCACTAAAATATGATACTCGTTCGTAGGGTTCCGAAACCAAATAGAAAAAACTCTTTTAGATTCGACAATCCGTCCGTCCGTATGTCAAAACTATTTTATTCCCAATCTATGAAGAGAGTTTTGGCGCCATCGAGAGAAAAGATGGTCGAAGTTTTTTCATAATTATTGAATTTCGTGTTAATAACGAGTGAAATTAGTCAATTTTGGTGGCATTTTGTACAATTTTGTTCAGTGAAAGTACACAAATGAAATAATCATGAAGAAATTAGCGTATCGTATATTTCGTCGTTGCCGCCAAATCTCATTACGTGAGCTTGTGTAAAAAAAAGCCACCGCTTTACCCAAGAGCCTGACATGACTTACTGGCGACTTATGACTAATGACTTAATATAATTGATTAAAATTGATGTAAAATTTGATGTAAATTTCTACTTGACTAATGGTAAAATACTAACGAGATTGCCAAAACCTAAAGAAAGAAAGAAAGAAAGAAAAGAATCTATGAAAACTACGCAGCTTAAATTATGTAGGTTGTATTGTGTGAACCGCTTTATTGTAAAAACCCGTAAATACGATTCACCTCTGTGGGTTGGGGTCCAAATCAAAACACTTTTGGGGAACCAACTGAATATTTTTTTTCGCGTTATATACGAAAAATAGAGACGCATCGTTCCTGTAATTTGTGTAAGCTAGTTTTTTTTTTTATTGCATATATCGAAAGTGGTATTGATTCTGTTTTCTCTTATAAAAATTTACTGGTCCTTTAAATATAACAAGCGGTCGCCCATTGGTCGAAATTCAACTATAATGACCGCCTCGTTGGTCGAGTGGCTAGCGTACTCGCCTAACTACATCGACTTACCGCGAGGCTCGGGTTCGATTCCCGACGGGGGCAGGCATTTGTGTGATGAACATTTAGATGTCTGCATTTCCGGGTCTGGGTGTTTATTAAATTTGTTCTGGTACCTATTTAAGTATTTCTATGTATTAGTATCGTTGACTAACACCCATAACATAAGCATATAATTTGCTTACTTTGGGGTTAGTTTCAATTAGTGTAAGTTGACCAGGGATATTTATTTATTATTAATAAATTTTAATATCTTGTTGATTAGAACGCCATCTTCATTTCTCAAGACCAACTACTTTGTTTTCAAACTTTTTAGTGCGCCTTGTGTGATCTTTTATCGTTATCAACAATATATTTTTTGAGTGTGTCAAATGAATGGTAGTGTGGGTAATGTTTTATTTATTGATTTAATGTACTTAATAAGCATCATTAATGAAAAATATTAGCGTTCTGCGCTTCTCCTACACATAAACTATAAGTGTGCCAAATTTTATACACCTCCGTTCGCACAATTTTCGTAAAAAGGTGTCCAAAATTTTGGCATCACATATTAATATATAGACCATTTTTATGTAGTCTTACTGAATGTCATGTCGAATTTTGGTCACTGTGCGACCAATATTTCATATAATTCACGGATGTTACAGGTGGGGCTGAAACCGGCCGGTGGGATAAAGACATCGCGGGATGCGGTTAACTGGCTCCTGTTGGTGTACACCGAGTTGGGTCCTGAATGGCTGACACCTCAATTGTTCCGGATAGGCGCCTCTAGTCTCGTCGCAGAAATAGAAAAGGATATCGATAAATTATATTAAGTTTACATTTTTCTAAAAACTAATGTAAGTAGCAGGTTTGTACTTTTCTAAAAACATGGTATAAACTTTAAATAAGCGTACAACTTCGCCTTAGCTATCATTAAATATTGTTTGTTTGATGTATGTAGCATTTGACATTGGTTGACTGTTTACTTATGTAAATAATATAAAATAGGCCATATTGACAAAATCCACTTTTAATTAATATCGGAAATCCAACCTAATAAAGTACAAAAATCTTTAAAATAATTGTGTAGTACCTAAATGTTGAAAAAATACGTACTGTAAAATACAATATGAAATGTAAATGTAATATGAAAACGGAATCTTAAAAAATAGTGGTTCCTAAATGTACTAAAATTTTTAAAATTATTTTTTCATCCGATTAGGGATATGTGTACTGCCACCACATTGTGGGACTTAGTGTTTCCGACTAGTCGTGGGTACCCTGGTTGGCAAAGTTAACCTCTTCGAGGATACGGACGTGAAGACTATCATAATGTAAAATAAGTCTATTTTAAAGAAATTATCAGTAAGGTGACGATAATGAATCAAATTTGCCATTTTGGATATGGAGAATGACTTTATGGCTTAGGCATATTTTGTTAATCCTATTAATATTATAAATGCGACAGTTTGTAAGTATGGATGTATGGATGTTTGTTACTCTTTCACGCTCGAATGGCTGAACGGATTTGTCTGAAATTTGGAAGACAGATAGATTGTGACCTGGATTAACATATAGGCTATTTTTAATCCCGATCGCACACCGGGTTTCTGTGAAAACGCGGGCGAAGCCGCAGGTAGCAGCTAGTAATAAATATAACAAACTATGGTTAGTTAAAATTTGTTAAATACGACACAATAATAGAATAATTTAATACATAATAAATATCGACACAATGTATACATTCCCACTAAGTTGTTGAATATCAAATATTTACAACAATAACCACAAAAACTATTGTATTGTGTAAATCCAAAAATACCTTTCAAATTTAACCAAACTGTTTCATAAATCTCTTCCCGTAAACTAATAATGTAAAATCATTTTATGCACTTAGATCATGTTTTGTTAGACTTGTTCGTCCGGAAGATTGTACTCGCGGAGTTTTGGTGCCATCGAGAGAAAAGATGCTCGAAGATTTTTCATAATCATTGAATTTCGTATTTATATTGAGTGAAATTAGTCGACTTTGGCGACATTTTGTACAATTTTGTTCTGTGAAAGTGCACAAATGAATTAATCATGAAGAAATTAGCGTATCGTGTATTTCCTCGTTGCCGCCAAATCTCACTATAATATGAACTTGAGTAATGAGGCCACCGCTTTACCCATGACCCTGACATGACTTGTTGACGACTTAGACTAATTATAATTAAATCCCGATTTTGGTAAATTTGATGCAAATTTCTACTTGACTAATGGCAAAACACTAACGCGAATGCTGAAACCTAAAGATTGTACTCGCTCTCGCGTTAACTATTACGTCTTATAAAGCTATGGAACATTTTAGAACCTTCTTCACGAGTCGAGAATGGAATATTATATTGTATTCGATCGTCACATGGAGATAAAGTTGTTGCAACCAGCAACAACCAA
Organism: Calephelis virginiensis; assembly: GCA_002245475.1. Taxonomy (NCBI): domain Eukaryota; kingdom Metazoa; phylum Arthropoda; class Insecta; order Lepidoptera; family Riodinidae; genus Calephelis; species Calephelis virginiensis. The sequence continues at coordinate 134,066 of NJDC01004420.1, forward strand.
CTAAACTTGTGTTTAAGTTTCGCATAACTCAAATACTTCGTTTATTTCAATGAGATAGCAATAGTGCTATCTCCTTCTTTCTAATTTATTTATTCCTTTGTTTATTTAATTTTGTTGTTTACTATTATCCATCTCTTTCTTCCTTTGCTCGATGTGTGTTCCAAATGCACATAGTGTGTCATTAGAAAAACGATCAAGGTTCTTGTAAATAATATTCATCGAATACCAAAAGTGTCTTCAATTGCTTGGAAATGTTACAATATACACTGTTAAATAGAACTTTAATATAATGTTGACAAGTGTAAAAAATATATTTTTTGTATCTATATTTTATTATAATATAATAAATGTTTAATGTGTTGTTTTTTTTCACTTTCACAAAATTTGACCCCAAGCATATAGTTTGATCACCTTATTGCTTAGGGGCTAGCGTAGAGTTTGCACTCTCGACTTTTTACGAGTTTCGGCTTTGATTCCCAATAGGGACAATAATTTCTCTATAAATGCACTTTCAAAGGATCAGTTCTAGCAAAGATTAGTATATATTGTCTTTGGTTCTAGCAAACAAACAAACAAATTTTATGATTATAAGTATACTTAGAACTAAGTCTTGACATCTCAGTCTCGGGTTTCCAACGCACTGTAAAGATCTGGTGACTACAAGCAACATATAAAATCCATTTTTATAAAAAAACAATAATATAAAAAGTATTTCGGGTACGAGTAAAACTAAAGTCAAATGCCAATATCTAAAAGGATAAGTATTATTTACAAATTAAAAACACATTAATTACATAAACTATGTTATTACTAAAGAACAAGGTACATATAGAAGCAAAATTTACACATGAACATATTATATGCATCCTACATTTTATGGAAAATATAATTGCTAAAATGATTACTAACATATTTGAAAAATACAGTTATTACACTATTAAGATAATTATAGCAACTACTATTTGAAATTGATTAGTAATTATATATATAGATAGAACTCAATGGAAATCGTTGGAGTAGGCCTTTGCCAAAAAACACACTGAACTGATATACTCTCTATACTATATCTCTGATATACTCTAAACATATCTTCCAATACTATTCAAGTTCAGGATAAAGGGCTTATTGATTGACTAATTATTATGCACCTGCAATAATTGATATATTTAATTATTTATACGCCTCTGTGGTTTAGCGGTTCAGTTGTTGGACTTGGCTGTATGAGGTCCCTGGTTCGAATTTCGGGTCGGGCAACATAAAGAAAATTGGGTTTTCCAATTTTCTAATAAAAAAAATGTTGCTCGGATTGGAAATGTGTCCGGTTGGCGATAGGCTTGCCACCTATCACATTGTGGGACTTAGTGTCTTCGGCTATTCGTGGGTGCCCTGGCTGTGCCTCTGCCTACCTCTTCGGGGATATGGGCGTGAAGATACTATTTTTGTAACTATTTATATATTGTATTCATAGTACAAACATAAGTAACAAGTAATTCACATAATTAAATTACTGTTTGTTTAATGCAATTGAAAGATATCTACTGCAAAGTTAGCTATCTCTAGACAAATGACTAAGAATCATAAATAACAATTACTTGCATAAAACACACATGTTCTTCACTAATGTAGTGGTTTATTTAGTTGAACCACGTTAACAGACGGATTTGTGTATGTATACGCCTTTCTCCAACAACTAACCAGTATGGCTTGGGTTCGATTCCCGAGGTTGCAGACATTTGTGTGATGATCATTAATGTCTATTTTCGGATTTGATTATTTATTATATTTATTCCTATTTAGATCAGTATTTATGTGTTTCAGTATCGATTAACAACCATAACATAAGCTTTTAATTTACTAACTTTAAATCAGTTTGTGTAATTTGTCCAAGAATAAGCTGTTGGTCCTAAGGATGCTGTTATAATTGAAGGGAAGGCCAGTATCGTATTAAATTTATATGAATTAAATACCTACCTACACTTTATTTCGCTCTTACAATTAGGTACATTATTACACTCTATCAAACTTATAAAAAATATTTTATACAAATGTTAAAAAGGAGTTATAGGTATGAAGTGCCAATGATGATAGGCGTAATTTATATAAATAAAACACGCGTGCGTCTCGGAACGCCTGTTAGAAATGATAACTTAAGAAGAGAAGCCAGACAGACTGGCGCCGTAACGCGCTACGTAACGAAGGCGGTTACATTCCCATAAGAAGTTATCACTTCAAAATCAAAATGTACATATTGTTAACTAAGTACTTAATAATTATTTGGTAAACAAACATGGCGTCTTGGCAAACACAGACAAGTAATTTAAAAGTTCTAATTCCTATTTGCGACGACAAAGTTTTTACACTTAACTATGATAACAGTTTATTGGTAGATTTTTAATAATTAGTTAAAGTTATTTTTTAATTGTATGTAAAAGTAACCACATTAAAAAAAATATTGAATGAAATGTGAAAAAAAAATTATTACTGTTGTTTAACGTCTACAATTTTTTCTTTATTATTTAGAAATCTTCAGATATATGTACATTAAAAAAAGTAGAAATTTTCTGCACTGAAATTTAGGAATTATTAATAAGATACAGTAAGTACCCCTAGCAAGAAGTTTTTGCGCGTTCAAAATAAAGACAAAATTATTTTCTTGACAATAGCTGTCAGATAAATTTTTCATTTGACATTTCCTGCGTTAATTTTTGTCGAATGCCAGATTTCCATTCCACGCGAAAACTTCAAACTAGGCTACAAAAGTTAGCAACATAATCGCATTTTTTTCTCTAACTCATCCAAAATACTGCCTCAATGTAAGTAGAAGTAACTTAAAGTTTATCGACAGTGTGAAACTATAATATGGCATTTACACTTTAATGCTACACTGACTTTAATTTGTACACGAATAACAAACACGAACCGTCTGTAGGTGATTTACAAATGTCTGATAATCTTAAACCTAGGTTTTACAAGCTGACGAATTTCCCGAGGAAAAGAATTTGCGCTGTCTGCAAACATCAAAGCTATAGAACGATATTAAATGAGGGAAGTTAAGCCTCTTGTATAAGTTTACCGACTGTTCTAGCCCTCTAAACGATAGTGGCAAGCAATGGCGTTATTGCGGTTGAATTGCACCAAGCCGACAGCCGACGTCTTCTTAACAAACCTAGGCTTTTTCCCGCTTAAGTTATTCAAAGAAGTTCTATAACAAAAGGATAGGCACCAGGTTTTGCAGAATAGTCCATCTGCCTTCCTGGCAGGCAGCTCATAAGAAGCGAGCAAGTTCAAATAGGGGATTACCAACAAGATCACTAGTGGTAGAGTACCATGCCGCAACTTGTCCAACTAGGGATCCACCGCCTTAACTATTCCTGACGCCGTAATGACAGTGCCATGTTGGATAAGGTAGCTGGTAGATTTGCACATTAGGCCTAACACCCCAGCCACAGGATACCGTCACACCTATCTGTCTTTAGTTTCTATAAACCAAGATTGCCCCTTGCCATCTGAAAACTGTGGCTTATTCTGTATCTTATCTAATAAAAAAGAGGTTATCCTATTTTTACACTATAATATCATCTAAAGAACACTTTTATGACCTTTCTTTTACCCCACCATCGTACTCTGAAATTTTTCGCGTATACGAATGAAATGAAAACCGAGGATGGTTTCCATTCTCATCCTCATCGACATATTGAAATCACACTACAGCAGGCTCGTTTTAAGTTTATTTTGATTCGTTTTCCACCGGCGCCTCCGCTCTGAACCCGTGTTCAGGATCAGCATCATAGTTTACGACTCGGAGCTTCCCAAACTTGTCGACGTAACCGTAGTGCCCTCTTACGTGGCCGTCGTTGTCTCGTTCTTCGTAGCGAAACTGTCGGTTCTTGCTGTGATTGAAAAACATGTATTGTAAAATTTAGTTCAAAAAAGGGGCAAAACTTTTTCCCCGTGTCGGTCCGGGTTCCTTTGCAGAATAGACCTTCCTGCCAGGCAGCTCGTAAAAGGCGAGCATAGGCTTTCCGTCACTAACACCGTGACATCTGACTGGTGGTAGAGTTTCGCAGCAACTCACCCGGATTGGTACCACCGCCTTACCTACTCCTGCCGCCATAACGTCATGACGTGTTCCGGTTTGGAGGGTAAGGTAGCCGGTAAACTTACTTTTGCTCGAGATCTAACATCCCGGCCTCAGGTTGGCAACGCACCATTACCACCTTTGGTGTCTCTAGGCGGCGTGAATTTCTTACCATCAGGAAATCCGTCTGCTTGTTTTGCCATCCAATATCATAAAAAAATTATAAACTTTTAAGTAAAATGAATGAAGACCTTTCTTATTAAACAAACTTAATTAAAAATAATCCTTAAAAATGGGGATGGTAGAACTTTTTCTTAAAAAACAAGCAGCAAAATGTTTAAGTTTAAAATTTGACCATCTTTCTCACTCTACCCACATCAGGATAAAAAATCAATAACATGCAAAGTTGGTAAGAAGAGTGAAAGCCTATTATTGTCTTTACTATTAGCAATATTTTACTTTTGTTCGTGACAAAAACATTCAGAAATTAAATCAAATTGCTTAATATTTTGGTAATTATAAAACTGGAGATTCAAAGTACTTAGAAAAGTAAAATAGAGATAAATTGCTCTAACATTAAAATAGTTTTTGGTATTACGCGTGTCGTTCGTGCTCTTCTTGGCAACTTTTAATAACCAAGCATAGAATGAATGAGTCCTTACAAACAAGACCACCGGTGGTATATTTCCGCAACTTCATCGGTTGGCGATAGGCTTGCCACCTATCACATTGTGGGACTTAGTGTCTTCGGCTAGTCGTGGGTGCCATGGTTGTAATGTATGGATGTAAACGTCATAAAAACAGTGTATGACACAGTGTTCCGGTCCGGAGGATATGGTAGCCGGTAGATTAACGTACCAGGCCTAACATCACACGGTTACAGGACAGAGACACATCTATAACGGATGCATCTAACCATCAATTAAGTACCCCATTTAAAACTCACCCCTTGCCCGTATCGTAACCAAATTGATAGCTGTGTGGTCCCTTCATCCCATGCATCCGGAATTCCGTCCTGTCGCCATTGGTCGCTGCGTGAATTGGCTTAACCGTTACCATTGGTGGAGCCTTTTTCAGTGGCGCCGGGTAGATATTTCCTATAAAAAATACGGTTAGTAATGCTCTTGAATCTACTTTTACATAGGTGCTACATACAAGGCGATTGTCTGATTTCCTGATGACAAACTAGTTTCCGATCTAGGGCTAAAATGTTAAGGGAATTTACACTATTGTTGGCACTTGATGGATGGGTGCCTAAACAATTCAACAATACACCGAATTTAACACTTAAGCCAACCGGTTTCGTGTTTCACAGTTCATCAGGGGTTAACAATAAATAACAATATATACAAAATGAGTAATATTTTTCATTTCTAACAGATTAAGAAAAAATGAGGAAATTATATGTGTGACTCCTATATTTTAATGTAATGAATCGATTATAAAAATTCTTGTATTTGAAAGAGTTTAGTTCCGAGATTGTCCTACTGCCACCAAATTTGGAGATGGAATCCCAAGGAAATCGACGCAAAAATCTAATTTTTCTTTGCCAACATGAGACATAATGAAACCGATGTCGGCTTTTGCAATTATTCGGCGATTAAATTATAACTTTCAGGATTTGGTGCAAAAAGTGAGTATGTGTTAAATCTCAAGTTTCATTAAATTTACCGGCTACTCTACCCTTTCGGAACACGACAATGACGAAATGATAATAAATGAATGTTCCGGTTGAAGAAACAAAACGGACCAATAACATCTTTGACGTCTATAGACGATGTGAAGAGAAAGTGCTTGTTTGTTTTTCTGTATTGTAAATAGAGCATACTCGTAAATTAGAAAAAAATTGTAACCAGTTATTTAAACTTTAGAACAGTAGACACGAAGTTAAGAACGACTTACTATCTGGGTGTCGAAAGTTAGTTTCAGACGTTTCCTGTTCCTGCGGTCGCAGTCTTGGTGTATCTTCGGGTTCAGTGTGTATCTGCAAAACGAGATCTGTGTCAATAATCAATTTATAAACTGACGAAAACAAAGCTGCGTTTATCCTAGATTTGAAACCATGTTACATAGAATAAAAATCCTTTATTGAAAACATGAAACTACACACGTGATAATATTTGAAAATGAAAGAAAAATATGTTACTTGTAAAAACAAAAGATGTTACAAGTGTGTTGCATTGAAGCTACTGGCTAGGATAATAAGTCACGTTGGTAATTTTATATCTTACTCTACCGTCTACCAAGACACAAGGCACTTTGGTACATAAGAACTACCATTACGGCGCGCAGCAGCAGGTAAAAAAGGCGGCAATACTAAAACAAATGAATCGTTGCGAGATTCTGCCACCAACTTAGTTTGATGCAACTACCAACGAAAAAGCTCCGTTTCTAATTTTCTGCTATTTAATTGGTTGGTTTCGTTGTTATGTGATGGCACAATTTTCTAACAGCGAACGAAATGGTAAGAATTGGTCACGGAAACGATTTTTATTGGAATAAGCTCACGACTCGTTTAGTGGTAAGAGACAACCTTGGCCTATACAGTGTAGATACCGTAGATATGATGGGTGAGTCCTTTTTTTTTAGCGACTGGAAATCCTCATGGATACCCGCCACTTTCGGGAGGAAGTGGCGGGTTATGCCGGACTCATACCGCTAAATCCACTCCGTGACCAACCTCTGTGCGTATCGGGTGACTGCGGGATCTCCGAAGAAGGCACCGCTGTCACCTTTACACCTGCCTGCAGGCTCATCCGCTCAAAAGCCTCCATCTTCTGATGCCATCACTTTGACGACAGCAGCATGGGGTTACAACTTGCTATGCTTCTTCACGTCCCGGGCTGCTTTTTAAGCCCGATCAGTTGACTCACAGCCCTCTTTTAGGATTTAGCAGAGGATGCCGAAGCCCTATTCGTCGCCTGGTACTAACGGGCCCATGATGGGTGAGTCCTGCCTTGTTACCAGGGTGTAAGACCTAGTGCAAGTCTACCCTTCGTACTGGAACAGCCGAGGCGATGAATCCCAACCCAGTAAGTTGCTGCACAGTATAACCACAAACACAGAAAGGACCCACTTAACTATGCTCGCATCTTACGAACTGCCTGGCAGGGAGATAGATGTTTCTTTTCTATAAAGAGGTCCTAGACCAACACGGAAAAAAGCGAGATTTTAGAAGTTTAGGTATTAGATACTTACATCTTCTGCTTTCTTGCTTCCCTTTAGTAATTTTCGTTTGTTTTCTGCTTTTTCGTGTATGTAGATATTTTTATCTTCGTGTAAAGGCACATTCAGTTTGGTTTTGCTTAACATAGGGTTAAAAGGTCCAATAGGCCTAGCCATGGGCACTTTATCGGACAGTTCACCAGCAAATTGATTTATAGGTATGGGTACAGGTTTGAAATCATTTGAATATTTTTTTGGGAACCTTTTTGTTGGAATTGGTGAAACGTTTATAGGACGTACTGAGTATGGCAAAGGAACTTTTTTGTGTTGGATTGGATATGACTTCAGAGGAATATTGTAATGCTTTCCGTGGTTTAAAATTTTGCCGTTTACTGGAAGATCTGTGCTTTCTAATGGCAGTTCTAATTCAGGAGAGGGAGACAGAATGATATAGTCGTTCTGAGCGCTTACATGTGGTGGTACAAGGCTTCTGGATGGAGGAATAATCTGAACGTTTTCAAATATTTTTCCATTCCTATAGTTATTTATTTCAACTACTTCTTGTTTGTCGGGTTGTAAGCCTTCAGTTACTTGTGCAGGAGGATTTGCAGGTATTGGATACCAGTCTGTCTCTTCTGGTTCAGCAGGTTTGTAGTAGTAGTCACTTTGCTGTCCTGGTGCAGGAGGTAGTAGGTATGTTGCTGGTTCCGGAACGTCTACTTTAATCTCTTCAAGCTTATAAGAATTAGGAGGTAGCACATAGTCATCTGCTTTCTCTTGCTCTTGAATGTAATATATCGGATTTTGTTGTAGCTGTTCCGGTTTATTTATTGGAATCAATTCTGTTTGATTTTCCGCTACGTCATTATCCACGGGAACTTTTATTGAATACACCGATAGAATTATTGCTGGGGTCTGAAATTAAAAAAAAACGTATCTTTTTAAGAGAGAAAGTGGAATTAAAAGAAAGTGTTGATATAAATTGGGAAAGGACCATTTAATACCAGTTTACGTAGGACCCGTCGATTACTTGGTTGTCATATGGAAAAAATAGCTGATAAAATAGTAATAAAGCAAGTGGATGGACTCGGGGAGACCTAGGGTGATATTTTAGATGGTTTCAAGAGTGTTCAAAGCCGGCCCTTTGATGAAAATAATAATGAATGTAGAGGTAGCTGGGCAAGGCTGCAAGGGTACCTAATGGCACTTGACACTCGATGGTCTGCCTACTCCGTAACGGCCTTTGCGTGGAGATGTGTATGTATGTATTCTTACGATCGCAACTTTATGCGTAACCTATATAACATGTATCTTTCAATGTGATTTAACGTCATGTTAGAAACTAACACAGAGTTAAATGTTTAAACCAGGAACGTGCGGGTGGTTCTTAGTTTTTAATTTTAAACCTAATACATAAAAATTTAAAACCATATGTTTTCCTGTAATGCGGCGTCAGTTAGGTAGAAATTAGAAATTAAAATTTGGTAAAGAAGCTATCTACTGGTATATACTCCTAATCGTAATGTATTCCAATTATGTTTTCTGATTAGATTTCAATAGGTAGATCGTTACGGATACAGCTCGTTTGCGATTTTGTAATAAGAATAGAAAGAAAAATAGGTGCCCATTATATCCGGTAAAAATTAATACAATTTTAGTAGGCGACGATCATAAAGAAAATTATCAGAGCGTAATTATTTTTGTACTTCACAAATAAAGAACTAGCAAGTCAACAAATACTTTTTTCTATTACATCTTGTAACGTAATACTCGATAAAGTGTGTCACGATAAGAAAAAGCATTCGACAACCAAAGAAAAAAGTACCCGAAGTCGGTTACATTTCCAGTGATAGCCTTAAGGCGACGGCGCGTGGCGAATTCTTATTTAAAATGTTATTTCTAATATGGTTTCATGTATATTTTTGTATGATAAGATAGCAAACAGACACACGGCTTTTCAGATGGTATAAATACCATATATGTTTAAGGTGTGTAGTGTAGGTGTACCGAGTTGTTAGGTCGAAGTGGCAAATCTACGGCACCATAAACCATTGGCTTTATGGCGGCAGGAATGGGTAAGGCGGCGGATCCCTGCCCGCTTAAGAGCTGACTGGCAGAAAGGTAGATAGTCTATTTAACACACGAGACCCGGACCATCACACTCGGTCGAAACTATATTGCTATACTGGGATAACAATTAGTTTATGTCCAAAAAATATAATTTATACTCAATAAAAACTAAACGATTAAATTTTACATTGAAAAACAGAGTACCTACATTTATCTAATGTTGTAAATATAGAAACATATTTATTTCATTCAAAACTTTTGGACATTTTTATGTTGCCTATTAGAATGTATACAACTTCTATATTGATTAGACACAACTTTAAACGTAACAGTTGTATGCCTTACAAACCTGTTTTTAAACCCAATCTTCTACGCAATCGTGTAATAACATTTCATTTTGTCTCCGCCGGAATCTTAAGTCTACACTTAATACAAAACAAGATACTTAAACAGCATTGAACATAATATTAAACCTACATAATAAATACCTACCGCACGCTAGTTCCGTGTTAGGTACCTATGCAAGTGTTAGGTTCTGTGCACATATGTTGTAACAAAATCTTGTGTTTGCCTATAAAGTTCCCAAAAAAATTGGATAAGTATAAATATAATATAACCTAACTTATCGTTTTTTTATAAAGACAATATTAAGTTCTGAACCATAAAATTTTGTTTTTATATTCCTGTCTATTGATTCCCACGTTAAGGGAAAACTTCTGGACATATTTTGACCGGCTATTAACTAAGTATTTCATAGCTAAAAGACCTTTAATTGACTTAAAACAGTAATGAAAAATTACCTTGTAATTTATATTATCTATATTATTCTTATAAAAGAAAGTCGTGTTAGTATTATAACTCAAAAACGGCTAAACCGATTTGGCTGAAAATTAATGGGGAGGCCGGAGGTAGCGTATAACCAGGAGATGGATATAAGATACTTTTTTCTTTGTGACTGAGAAGAAACTAGGAAAAACATTTTATTTTTTCCGTAGAAACTGAACGGGTGGGACGGAGTTCGCCGGAACAGCTGGTTTAGGTATAATGAAAACTCTTCCTATTTGAGAACTAGAAAAAAGGTTTTAAAATAGATAATTATTTTCAGTTAAAGACAAAATAAACGTATGACGTTAAAACTTTGTTTCTCATCTGATACGAATATAATCATTTTTCTAGTATCTGTCTGGAATTAGGTAATTTGGTTTGAAAAGTATGCTTTTGCTTTTGATAAACCATTTCTCGAGAAAAGTTATGTGCTATATAAAATCATGCTACGACCTTAAGAAAGATATCGAGAGGATGAAATCGTCGGGTATTAGCACAGACAATATTATATTTACTAATCTCTGGTACTAGACATTTTTTATTGACGCCGAAGTCTTTAAATAAGTTATAACCCATGCTTAATAGATACGCAAAAAGTTGTGTAAAAAACTCAAGTTAAGGAAAAAGGACACGTGTAAAAATTAATTAAGCTCTACCTGTCTATCAACTTTTGGTCAGAACTCTGAATTTAAATAATTTATAATTTAAACGCAATATAGCTGCAAAAACCCGACTGCAATTATTTCAATCTTACGTCAGGATTCCGCCGTTTTTTTCTCTGTAGATAACTATTAATTCCAAGATGTCTCTACACAATTTTTGAACATGAAGATCGGCCGTTACAGCTTAAAAAAAATTTTGCAACTCTGATGTAAAAACGTCCTAAACTGTATCTACATATCTCTCAAAGATTTACATTTTTTAATTTTTACCAGCTTCAAAACAAGGGGGAGGTTTTATGTTCGCCTCCTACATTTTTTAAGTAGATATGTTAATCGATTTCTCTGTCATTTCTGAACCGATTGCGCGCTCTATTGAATTCGAAAATTTATTTTTGAATTTAATAGAGCGCATTCCCGAGGTGGTGCCATTGCTATCAACACTGGACCTTAACAATAGGATCCAAGAGTAATCGAGGGAAACACTCTTTTTGTGTACGTGGATGACTTATTCATTAAATGGAAATCAACTGCTTTACTAAGCTAAAATTATGTTAGTTATATGTACCTAATTTTAGTGTCTTATCTATATGTATTATCTATGTATTAATACGTGATAACAAAACTTTGGACCCCTTTTTACGAAAATTGCGCGGACGCAGGAGCATAAAATTTGGCACACTTATAGTTTATGTGTAGGAGAAGTGCAGAACACTAATATTTTTCAATAAATATGCTTATAAAGTATATTAAATAAATAAATAAAACATTATCCATACTCATGTCAAATGCATGGTGCATTTGACACACATAAACAAGTATATTGATGATAACGATAAAAGATCACAGATGGCGCACAAAAAAGTTTGGAAACAATGTTGTCTTGAAAAATGAAGATGGCGTTCTTATCAACAAGATATTAAAATATATTATGGTCGAATTTAGACCAATGGGTAACCACTAGTATAGTTAAATTAATGCACAATGATATTCATTTGAAAGGACTTGTAGACCGTCCTGTACTATGTATATATAGAGATAAGTCACATGTTGTTTTCTCTCAATCGCCTCCACTCAACTTGAACGGTATCAAAAAAACTAGCATAAATTATGACACAATGAATCTTTTAGCAATGTAAATTGATTTCAATGCAGAATGTTTCTACTCGTAAATTGTAAATGTTCAGTGACTTGGAATTGCATAAAAAAGAATTCTGACTCATGACCATGTATTTACTTCTTTTATTTATGTGATAAGATACAGCTGGGTCCTATAAACACCATAGATGAGTTATACGCGCGTCACTATCCTGTGTGTAGCCCGTGTGGTAGGCCTAATGTGCTAATGTCTACCGGCTACCCAGCCCTCCGGACCGAAACACGTCAACGGCAAGCACTGATGTTAAGGCGGCAGGAATAGGTAAGGCGGTGATACTAATCCAGGCGAGTCGCTTCGAGACTCTACTACCTAGTCTCTACCAGGAAAAATGCTGCTTCACGACACTATTACCACCAGTTATCTAGTTAGTAATGACTAATTTAAGCCTATCACCTCTAACAAACTGCCAGGGGATTCTATACAAAGCACCTGTACCAACGTGGGAAACCATTAACCGAGTCTAGACTCCACAGTCACAAAAATACCTAAATAATAAGTAATGAGTACAATTTTCCGCATTCTCAAATATATGATTTTATAAAATTTTGTTTTAATTCATAATAAAACTAATTTACTTCAAAGTATATTAATTACTTAGTGATATGTAATTTTAGGAACTACCAGCTCGATTTTTTAAATACATATTCATACTTAATTCTAATATTATAAATGTGAAAATCAGACTAGTTACACTTTCAGGCTAAACCGCTGGACCAATTTCAATAGATTTAATATGCATATAGCGAAAGACCGGAGTTCAAACATAGGCTTGTTGTCAAAGGACTACAAGGGGTTGACAGTTTGTATGAAAATCTTTTATTGAACATATGAATATTAATTAAATGAAAATCTTTTTTCTACGTTGAGGAAGACGCAACAAAACACCTATAACTTAAAAAGTATTTGTATATCAAGTAATATCAGTAAGTTCTCCCAGTGTTGGTCCAGTACCTGTGTGTAGCAAAGACCATCTGCCGTCCTGCTTGGCAGTTTGTAAGAGGCGGGTACATCCCACACGGAAACAACAAGACCACTG
>NJDC01004422.1:0-19149 GCA_002245475.1 Calephelis virginiensis
CGCAATTTGTGTATATAAAACATATTGCATATATTGAAATCTAGAGATTTAATCTTGTATACATAAAATAAATATTAAAAAGTGAGACTACTACAAATGAGTAGGATTAGATAGATGCACAATATGTGTATATAAACATGTTGCATATATTAAAATCTAGAGATTTAATCTTGTATACATAAAATAAATATTAAAAAATGAGACTACAACAAATGGATAGCACTAGATAGATACACAATTTCTGTATATAAACATATTGCATATATAGAGATTTAATCTTGTATACATAAAATAAATATTAAAAAGTGACACTACTACAAATGAGTAGGATTAGATAGATACACAATATGTGTATATAAACATGTTGCATATATTAAAATCTAGAGATTTAATCTTGTATACATAAAATAAATATTAAAAAATGAGACTACAACAAATGGATAGCACTAGATAGATACACAATTTCTGTATATAAACATATTGCATATATAGAGATTTAATCTTGTATACATAAAATAAATATTAAAAAGTGATCACGACTAAGTGGGCAAGACGTCATTCTCCATGGAATCGAAACTGCCATCCCACGCGGGCCAAACGGCCCACTGCCCTGTTTCCGCTCTTCGTCTCCCATCTGGTCGGTACTGAGGAACGGCCTTTCTGGTCCAATTGGTTTCGCCGGGGTCCCTTGTGGGGGACGGATAAAAAAGCCTGGAACCAACGCTAGAAAATATCTGAAGTTAAATAGCGTATGACACACAAGCAGAGTCGCAAGCATAAACTAAGTAAATTTAAATTCAAATGTAATAAAGAACATTGTTTAGCGTCCCGTATGTTACAAATTTTTAATTATGTTACAAAAACGTGACGTCCATTGTTACAGTAATTCAGATGGTTGTTTATTGTAAAACACATATGTGTTTTGTACGAAAACTTTTAAATTTTTGTATCCGTACGTAAATGAGTTTGCTGTGGGTTTTTTGAGGTTTTAGGATCAGACGTAAAAGGATAATACCACAAAGAGAAAATGTAAGCCCATATATTTATATTCGACGTAAAAACTTTAACTTTTGGTATTTTTAAAAGCAGCAATGTTATAGCAGACGGTTTGCGTAGTTGTAAGAAATACACGTTGTCTATATACATCAAAAATATTACTAGTGCTATGCCCAATTTCTGCTTTAATAAGTTTACTTTACCAACGTATTTTTATTTTAGCACTTGCCGTGTGCTTGGGATAGATTTCTATAAATTTTTAAAGAAAGAAAAAATTTCGCCCCAGACAGGATTTGAACCTGTAACTTTTCGTCTCAAGCCGACGAATGCTCTAACCAATTGAGCTACTGAGGATTCAAGTCCCGTGGCGAAATTTTTAATTCCTTTCTAACCCGTTAACGCTGGTAGTTATGTCCTATAGATACACAACTATAGGACATAACTACCCGCGTTAACGGGTTAACGGGTTAACGCGGGTAGTTATGTCCTATAGTTGTGTATCTATAGGACATAACTAACCGCGTTAACGGGTTAGAAAGGAATTAAAAATTTTACTCTACCCTTCGAAACTGGTACATGACAGTAGTGAGTACTGACGTTATCGTATTATGGTTACTATTTCTACTTCTCAGATACTCACGTTTCATATGTTGGATGTGATGTAATAATAAAGCTATCAAGCACATGTCTACCCATCAGGGTACCAACCTTTACCATCAAGTAAAGGACAACCGGGACCTTTAGACACCATAGATGTTATAGGTACGTCTCTGTCTTATGGCCAGGGTTAATTGTGTAGGTCTATTGGCTACATTACCCTGAAGACCCCTGAATACTGTTTTTTATTTGTCCAATTTGATTACTCATTTCTGATAAAGACCTCTTTCTTTCCATGGTTTTCTTTCTTTTGCTTTTCTTGCCCAGTGGGTGCCGGCTCTTCTAACAATAGTTTTTTTGGCGTCCTTGTACTCTTTTACGTTTTATGGCTACCAACGAATTAATTATGTTTTCCTTACTTCCATCCGTTTATCTAGCAAGATTTTCTACCCATCTGCGTTGTTGTGTAGATACATAACGTAGACATAGCAAATTTGAAATCTATTTTCCCAAAGTTAATTCGATAGAAAACGTACACTTTTAATGTGGTATTATGAGTGTGAAGACAACAGAGTAAAATAATCAAAACTCAATATGGCGGTCACCGGACATCATATTTTAACATATAAACGGCGTGTGAATTTTCCTTGGAAATTATGATAAATGTAATGAAAGCAACATAAAATACAGTTATGAGATTTAATATCCGTGTATGTCCTATGCCTGCCGCCATAACGTCATGACGTATTCAGGTTTGGAGGGTAGTCGGTAAACTTGCTTTTGCTCGAGGCGTAACATCCCGGCCTCAGGTTGTCAAGGCATGATGCCTCGTTGGTCGAGGGGCTGTCATACAGGCCTAACAACATCAAACATCAACACATTGTGTGATTGACATTTGAATGAATGTCTGGGTGCCTATTAAATTTATTCTGGTTTAGTCACTAACACTGTGACATCTGACTAGGTGGTAGAGTTTAGCAGCGACTCGCCCGGATTGGTACCACCGCCTTACCTATTTCTGCCGCCATGACGTGTTCCGGTTCGGAGGGTAAGGTAGCCGGTAAACTTACTATTGCTCGAGGCCTAACATCCCGGCCTCAGGTTGGCAACGCACCATAACCACCTTTGGTGCCTCTAAGCTTCGTGAATTTCTTACCATCAGGAAATCCATCCTTTCCTTCCTTTGCCTTAATCCATCCTTTGCCTTACAATATCATCTTATATACTATACATATCCAACCTTAGGCCGGGATATTAGGCCTCGACCAAAAGTAAGTTTACCGGCTACCATATCCTCCGAACCGGAACACGCCAACTGCAAGCGCTGATATTATTGTGGCAGGAGTAGGTAATGCGGTGGTACCAATCCGGGTGAGTCTCTGCGTTTCTTTTAAAAACATATTTGGGATTATTAATAATGTAAGTCATTTGTCAAAAATATTTTTTTTGGTAATATTCACCTAGTCAATAGAAACTTAAAAAAAATAACAGTATTTGTAAAAAACCGGATTTCGAAAATTTACATTAAATTTTGATTAAAACTTAATTAAACTTTTTTAAACCAAATTGCCACAAGTTGACCTCTTGAGAGTTCTGTTTGGCCAACGAACTCGCCCCGAAGGTTGAGTGTCAAAACAAAGGACGCCCTAACTCAAATATTAAACTAACCCTAGTAAGATCAAAGGCGGTCATTACTCTGAGATACAAAGTCCAACAAACGAAATTGGCCGTGTTTCTTGGAATTAGTAGTATTAGGTTTGAATAGAGAAATATTTATTGCCCGCAAAATTTGGACAACTTTACAAATTACACCTTAAAATCTCACGAAAAGGGGTAAGATGCACTAGTTTGAACTCTATACAAAACTAAAAAAAATGTTGATGACAAGTGCTTGAATTTGACTTTATGTTTCGTATTTAAATGACGTCGAATATATAAAGAGAAAAAAAATGGTTCCGTCTATAGGCGCATTTTAATATTGCAGGGGTTTTGGTAAGGATACAAGCCTTTTTTCCATAATCATTAATAATGTTTTAATAGCTTTTAAAATCTTTTTGTAAACTATACTTCATTTAGAAGCTACACGCAATAAATATGTCTAACAATTCATCAGAGAATTATATTTGTATAACATTCATTAATTTGTTTATTTGCAAGAATACGTAAGGCACCGAAAAAGATTTAGAGTAGCGCTATTATTATGTGATTCGGCGTATGGACGTAACAACTTAATCGGCCACTTGTGGAAAATCTAGTAGTTTAATTAGATTACAGGAATATTCTTGTGAATTGTGATACAGTCAGTCAGCAATAGGGAAACTATCTTCAAACGTTCTAAAATGGCACACTCTCACAAACATTAGCATCGACGAGGCCCTAAGCGGTTTTCACGGTGCCGTATTACCGGATGTCCGTGCGTCTACGTTGTATTTTGTTATTGCGATATTTTTAAAATACCACGAGCGTATTTATCTTTAGCTGGAGTTAACTGTCGCTGTGAGAGCATCAATACTTAATTTGTAAACCAAGTTATTGTTGAAATTTGATTTACAAAAAATATAACATGACAACCCTATTGCTTCAATGGGGTGTAGGTAAGTACTTTGAAAACTAGATTTAGATCTAAATAAAATTATTTAATTTGCAATTTTCCGACAAAAAATGTATACCTACGTATTATAGCGTAACAAAACAGACAAAATAGTGAGCTAAGAGTTATGGACTTACCGAAAGCTAAAACTCCCAAATACATCCAGCTCCAAACAATACACACCACTAAACTGTTTTATTAGCACCAACAATATACATACTACTAAAAACTCAACGTACGTTTCGCTTAAACTAGGTTTAGTTTCCATACTGATGCTGTAGTTGGACTGCTTGGTTGCAGAGTGCTATACGGCCTAAAACGGCTCCCTCTTATGGGTATCAACTTTTTTTCTATCCGCTAAGAAGTTAGAGCTTGTCGTATCCCAGTTTGCTGACTATTAGAGAATAAACTTAATAACATTTTTTTTTGTTATAGCTATCTCCTTTCAAAGAAAGTAATAGAAAGAGATAAAAATGTTTAGTGCGGTCATATTTGTACGCGATATTTCTACAGACGTTTAATATATTTTGCGAAACTCGATTATTAAAAACGTCTGAAGTTAACATGTCCGGATCAATCTGACACCTTTGTTATACATGTTTCATTGGAAAAAGATGGCATACTACGATAATAAGTTTATTTAATGCTCAGCAGTAATATCACCACTATGATCGATGAATTATATAAAGTTTAGTTTAGTTCTTTGTTTTCCAATAATTTTTTCCCTGTGTTGGTCTAGGTCCACTGAATGGAACACACCATTTGCCTGTGCACATAGAAGCACGTAAGGTGAGTGAAGGTTAAATAGGTACCAAGATGACCATAGTATCGGAGAATGCTGTGCAGCAACTTTTTTCTTGTCGACTGCTGCTATCTACTTACCTGCCTTACCTTACTTTAGATATTCTAGCCGCCATAATGACAGTGTCATGTTCCGGTCCGGAGAGTAGTGTAGCTGATAAACTTGCACAACTGGCATGACATTCCCACCACAGCGCAGCGAAGCACTTATAACATCTACGGTGTCTATCCCTAATATTGTCTCTTATCATCGGTATCTTTTCAAAAAGCTATGAAAATATAAAATATTATTTTATATACCTAGTTTAGTTATTTAATATAGTTCACTTGCGGCCAATAGCACTGAAATATTGTCATTTAATTTTATCTCTTGCAAAAGCAAATATTTTTTACACAAAATATCGCCATTTATAAAATTTTCCGTTAAACCAACCGTTGCAGCTGTTAAATGATATTTGGGACGCGCGAATTGTCAAACGCGCAAAGTTTAAATAATTGCTATTTTTCTGAACTTTAAAGTTTCAGTAAAAAATTGTTTCGGAAAATCTGTGGTGTAACGCTCGCTGACCGCATTCGTAACAGTGACCTCCGAGAAAGAGTGGGATTGAAAGAAAGTGTTGGTGTTAAAATGCGAAAGGCCATGCTCCGTTGGTCCTTTCATGTGGAAAGAATGAAGGTTGAAAGATTGACAAAGCATTTAAACAATGCGAATGTGGATTGATGTTGATATGCGGGGATACCAAGGTTGATATGTCACGATCAGATCACTAGAATATTATCCGAGGGTGGTGTCAAGAGTCTCCGAAACTGGCGTGTTTGTATGAAAAAGGTAATGAATGTGAAGGTTTATCAGGATCGTGAGGTCTGACACTCGATACTCTCTGCCTACCTCGTAAGGGACTTGGCGTGAAGATATGTATGTATGTAAAGTTTCAGTGCAATCTTCTGCATAAATGTCTAATTAATATCAGTTCAGCGGTTACACTGTAAAAGCGTAACAAACAAACTGACTTTTGCATTTAGAACATTAGCATGGATTAGCCTTTCCTTAACGGATTCCGATGACGATTTTCATCTAAATTGATTAAAACAGCACAATCTATTTACGAGAACTTGCATTCTATTTCCGCATTGGTCCCACCCGCGGTCGAACCATCACACAAACGCCGTGACCGCCTCCAGGTGTAGGTAGCTGTAATAGCTGCCATTACCGAGCCCACCCACATCTGAGACTGAATACTATCTTAACTGATAGCTTATAATGACTTTGCGAACGGTAAAATACAGGTTTTTGTTGTCTTCTTTTGTTTAGACAGTAACAAAGTGACACTCGCATACATATGTTCACGCCTAGTCCCTTTCTAGAAAAGAAAAAAAATATTTATTTGTGGAATATGAGTATTACAAAGATGTTAATAATTTAGGCGTTCCAACATATTCTACCAACTTGTGGTGTGCAAATATTTTAATAGGTATTAATCAAATTAATTATTTTAATTATTTACTTACTATTTTCAAACAGTTTTTTGTATTCATTACATGAATATTTATTAATACAAAAAAAAAATCTCCGTGTTGGTCCGAGCTCCTTTACAGAATAGACCATCTGCCTTCCTGCCAGGCAGCTCGTAAAAGGCGAGCATAGACTTACCGTCACTAACACCGTGACATCCTAATACGTGGTCGAGTTTCGCAGCGACTCGCCAGGATTGGTACCACAACCTTACCTATTCCTGCCGCCATAACGTCCAATGCTTGCCGTTGACGTGTTCCGGTTCGGAGGGTAAGGTAGACGGTAAACTTACTTTTGCTCGAGGCCTAACATCCCGGCCTCAGGTTGGCAACGCACCATTACCACCTTTGGTGTCTTACCATCAGGAAATCCGTCTGCTTGTTTGCCTTCCAATATCATAAAAAAAGATCTTCATACACAATGACGCTAAAACTCATAAGCATTTTAATTTATTGTCTTTTGACGTGAGCCGCAACTACTATGTTGTGATTATGAAATAAATCCGTCTGCTTGTTTGCCTACCATTATCATAAAAAAATAAACAATTTTAAGAGTGTAAATTAATTTATCCCTATTAATCGTAAACTACCACCGTTTCCAAACCTAGCTAGACAGGAGAAGAAAGCGTGTAACAAACTCCTCGGCAACTAATCATATTAGAAATACTTTATTATTTACTTTCATCTGCAAGCAAATCTTTGACACTAAAATATGTTTTCTGTAAAAGTAAGTTGAATACCTTTTTTCGAAATCTTTTTAATGGAAGTGATTTATGATTATCAGGAATTTGGTTGTATATACAAATGGAATGTAATACACGTTTCTTTAGTAAATGTTGAGTTTTTGGTTAGGCACATGTAGTTTCTTACTATTATAATCTAGAACTTTAGCATTTGTATGAAACAAATGATGATGTTTTTTTACAAATACACATACAGCAAATATATCTAAACAAGGTAAAGGTAATATTTTAAGTGACTTAAAAAGTGGCTTGCATGAATGTAACTGATTGACACTACATATCGCTCGTATACACTTCTTCTGAACTCTAAAGAGTCTAGTTAATTCTACAGAATTCCCCCAGATAGGAATACCATTTTTTTATACCCGTTATAAGGTAACATGCCTTTGATTCTGACACTTCTCTTATTCTTCTCATTTTTTTCTATCGATTTTAATGCAAAGTGAAAAATATGCGAAGTCCAGTTAAAAAAATTATCGATTTTTATTCCTAGGAATTTAATACAATCTATATTCTTAATAGTAATATTTAAAATGACATCTATTTTTTTAGTATCTCTATAATGTGCTTGAAATTCAACTAATTTTGTCTTCTTAAGATTTATTTTTAAATTATTTCCATTTAACTATTCTGTCACTTTAGTCAAAGTTTTGCTTGTTTCTTCAAATAAAACATTTTTATTTTTGCTCTTGATGAGAAATGTAGTATCATTAGCAAATAGAATTGAATCATGACAGAGGTAGGTAGAGAGAATTATAGTTTTAGATTCTTCGGCGTGTTTGTATGAAAAGTGTAATGAATGTGGAGGAAGTTAGGCAGGTTTGCAAGGATCGTCACGTTTGGCACTAACAAAGTTAATCCTTAGAAATATCCATGTAAGTCTATGGTTCAATCTTAAGGCGCACCCTGCAAAAATAGTCTCATTTCGAAGACACGTAATTCAGACATATTTTTTTATTTATATATTCTTTTTTGTACAAAACATTAAAAAAAAATACAGAATTTCAAAAATATAAATAAATTAAAGAGCTAACTTAACGAGCTAAAGTATCTTGGCGCCCATATCCCCGAAGAGCTAGGCAGAGTCACAACCAGGGCACCTACGACTAGACACTAAGTCCCACAATGTGATAGGTGGCAAGCCTATCGCCAACCGGGCACATTTCCAATCAAAAGCAACATTTTTTTTTTCATTAGAAAATTGGAAAAACCCCATTTTCTTTTTGTTGCCCGACCCGGGATTTGAACCCAGGTCCTCATAAAGTCAAGTCCGACACCTGGACCGTTAGACCACAGAGGAGAGCGAGCAGGAATAAATAATAATAAAACTCGTAAACTATACGAACAAAAATAAAAAAAAAACTAAAACGTACATTTAATATGAAACACATATATCAGATTAGAAACTAACTTAGCGTGCGAGCAGGAATAAATAAAACTTAAATTCATATGCTATACTAAAAATATAAAAGAAACTAAATCGTATATATAATATGAAACATATAGTATATAAGTCAAAAAATTCAAGAATTGCAAGTTTAACAACAAATTGAACGCTTTATTAAAATTTTATTGCATTTTACGCAAATCTTACAGCCTAGATACTTTTTTTAAAAAAAATGAAATTTTCTATTTTCACGATAAAATTAATTTCAAACACACACAACTTCAAGCAAAGAGCGTACTCATTCCCATTTGGTCAGCAACGTATGTGTTATACTCGTGTCCGTGGTAATTACAATTACCACGTACCTATTACAACTAACACGTGACCTATTTGCCCGTTTGTCTCCTAGTATGTAAAAAAAATTAAATGCTATCGAAGAGTTCTTGAAAAAAATATTTTTTTCTTATTTATCATCTAATATACATATAAATATCATGTTTTGGAAAAAATATTATTATAGTTAATATAAGCGTAAAGTTGTAGAGTATGAGGGGTGGGAAATTTTCTAGGGATACTCTTTGACTTCTTGCTCCCCAGAGGCAGAGTTTCTGAGAATCGCAAAGTTTTAAATGTTATCAAAAGATCATACATCCACAGACCAACAGACTTTCGACTTTTGGTCCAAAAGCCTTTAGAAGAAGGCCTTTTTCCTACCAAGTAATAGATAAATGCTGATTCATATATCACTATTTAAAAAATTTATGAAAACATACCTACTTATTTTGAGTAAGATAAAACAAACGAAACACCATGTCTTTAACTAGGTGGTAGAGTCTTACCGTCGCCTGCGATGTACGATGCTTCATAAGTATGGGGATACTTACTCAAGCAAGAAACCTAACATTTTAACTGGATATTGGCAACGAACCATAATAATTTTTGGTGCTTATCTAAAGCGTATGTTTCTTATGATCAGAAAATCTACATGGTTGTTTACTTTTGACAATGTCATATTGCGGTCTGGAAGGTAGGGTGGCCGGTAAATTTGCACAAATGGCCTAACGACAGTGACGCACCTACAACATCTATGATGTCTATAGGCTGTGGTTGTTTCTTACCATCAGGGGAGAAGCATGCTTGCTCCCTGTCGTTTGCCATAAAAAATATAAAAAAAATCAATGTTAGGATGATGGGAATACTTCCCTTTTTAGTCAACTTTTACTCAACTTTAGACTTTTATTAGTCAACGCCGGATACTAGAACAGAATTTATCTATGATACCTGTGTACCATAACACCCAAACTTCAGGTATAGGTATGTATTAACAACATACAGAAATACCTTCAACAAATCTTGTATATATTGATAATCAAACGAACTTACCTGTTGTGAAGTTTTATGTTAATTTTTAGGAACATTAAAATAATTTTCGTCATCCTGTCGCATATATAGGATTGATAAAAAAATCGTTTTCAATACCTCTGTATAGATACTCTATACGTATAGGTTTATTATAAAATTACTTTCAGTTTCATGTATGAAAAGCGTTCCCTCTTTTTCAATTAGTTCAAGAAATCCATCAATAAACAACGTATGAACAGACAGACAAGTACTTGTTCAAGCTTCTTAATAACACTTAATGTATGAACACACAGTTCGGTTTGTCAATATTCTCTTACATAACCCTAAAAAGATACAGTTTAAATGAGAAGGTCTGTTTTCAAACTTAGTTTAAAAATAAATGAATAGTGACAAAGACTTACCGCAGCCCACTTTTCCCAATTCCCTGTCCCTTATTAAGGGTTAACGTATTTAATAGTCAGTTAAACCTAGTAAAAACGAAAAGGGTGGAAATATTTAAATGCAAATAAATGGTAAAGGACGTGGAAATTGTGTCGCTTTCCTCAGGGAGCTTGTTATGATTTGTTTATTGTTTGTCCCTGTCCAATTAAACTGTTTGCTGTCCCTTCATTATGTTTGTCCTTCGAAGTGTATATTTACCCTATATTAAAGAATAAATCATTCCCTTAAATCCTATTTAAGGCTTGGATATTTGAAACAACCCATTTTTGATGCAATTTTATAACTATCAAATATGCTTTGCTTTGTTTTAAGAAAATATGTCCCATCAAAAATATTTTCATGTAAAATGTTGACAAGACGAGTCTATACGGCTCGCACTGACAAAAAGTTATTGGATGCCATATGCAACCAAGCTTGTAACTCTCATTATTTTTATATATCAATACTATCTATAACATTATAGTTATGTCATTGAAGTTTTACATTTTTAATAACTTCATTACAGACATTATACCCCGCAAATTTTTTGAACTGGTGTAATCTTAGTCACAGTTATAAGGGTTCAAAATATCGACGAAACGCTTCGATAAAAAGTACGAATAGTTACGAGTACTGCCCTCACGCTTCACTATGCTCGACTCGGTTGGAAACTACAAACAGATAATGTAGTTTGGTAAGCATTCTTGATTAATTATTAACTCAAAACAAGATACTTATAACATCAATCGATTATTAAAATATGGAAAACAATGTTTCAACATTTTTTCAGGTTTTATTTGAAGTTAATCAAATTCAAAGTTGCAAAACAATGCAGTAAAATAAATAATTTTACTGCGTAAAGAATGAACGTATGAATATTTTAAAGAAAATTCGATGGCTACTTGTTTCAATTGTTTTTGTTTTGATTTTATTTAATATCATATTATGCAAACCTACCTAATATTAAAAATGCTTAAGTATTCTCACAAAGAGAATTGATGGATGTTTGTCACTATTTCACGCAAAAACTAAGTATTCAGAGGATTTAGACGAAACTTTACAAGAATACTGTTTATACATATGACATAAAGGCTTCAATTTTAAAAAAAAAAACGACGGGTTGCACTCCGGGAGTGCCGGCAGAAGTAAAACCCCAAATATTAACGTTGTACATTTTTGATTATTTTTGTTAAAGAATAATTTTGCACGAATTGCTTCTATCAGTATGAAAGCACTATCAATTATGTGGTAGAATGCAATATTCATTTACTGTGCTATCGTGCACAAATATGACAACACGAACATTCGCGCAAGCGCCCTGCGCCGTCTAAACGAAACAGCAGGCGCAGGTACACATTTTCGCCGCGCCGTAGAAAGAGATGGGGATACTTCCTCTCCTACCGCTCCTCCGGCTGTTTGCTCTTCATCAGACTTACGAATTTTCGATCAGGTCACGTGTCCTGACGCGAGTTTAGAAGTTTTTACCCATTCCAAAAAAAAAGTGCACAATGCCGCTAAAGAAATTTTCACTTCAAAAAAGTTATTTGATACGAGAGCAAAACCGCGTGTACTAACTACCTAGGTGGTTCAGGCAGCGCGTGCTATCAAAAGCGCTCGATTATCTGATGCTGGGATGGTAAGACTCTTGTAGGGTCGTTTACCGACTACCTTACTGTCCAAGAAGAAAACAACACTGACAATAAGCAAGCTGCGCAATGACACTACAGTCCTAGGGATAGAAAGATGGTGATATCGCATTGTTGGTATTTATTTCACTATTAAAGATATATTATGATGGTAAAATTGAGCTGATCTGATGATGCAGCTCGAAGACAGGACACGTAACCCTTCAAAATGGGGATGCTATTGTTCAGTGCTATTTACGAAATATTGCAATTGAGCGTGTTCCTAGGAGCTTAAAACTCTTCGTTAAGGTCAACGGATGCCATCACTCAATCCTCTAGTCGTATGCTCATCATGTTCGCGTTTATCGCGTGAGCGGGTAACAAGCTGCTTGCAGATAAGCATTGGCCTTTTGTTTGACGAGTCCAGAACGAAGTATCTTAAAATTATCGGACCAGGGGGCTGATTATGTAACTCAGTTGCCAACTAAAATGGAAAAGTGTACATCAAATAGCTGTCAAATGACGTGTTTTATATTTGCTATCTCCAGTGACCAACAAAAATACAACAGAGATAGCAAACACAAATGACTTTCCATTCCAGAATTTCCATTTTGAGTTGGCAACTGAGTTACATAATCAGCATCCAGGTCTAGATGGCGAAGTTTCACTTACTCCTCTCATCACAGCGTCAATGCTTCAAATTGTCACTTTCTGGTTAAAATGTAAGAAAGCGAATAAGAAATAAAAAAGGCTTACCGCCAGTTTCCGAGACACCAGTTAAGTTTGATTTACGATTCCTATCTTTATAAAAGCCGTTTACGTGGGCTGTTTGGTTTGTTTTAAACTACAGTACAGTACAGTACAGTACAAATGTAATAAAAATAACGTTAAAAAATCCGACTTCAAAACTAATAAGCAAAAAATAATAAAGATTTAATATTAATTATAAACTACCTATTATTTCAGTAAATATTAAATTTGCTTGGCACCGACTTCAAACCTATTAGTAAATGGCACATATAAATATATATACTTCTTATTAAATCTTCATTATTTTTTACTTTTTAGTTTTGAAGTCAGTTTTTTTAACGTAATTTTTTATTAATACTTCTTAGTTTACTGCTAATATGATTTAATTTAATAAAAATAGATATCGGGATAGGTGAAAGTAGATAAAATAAAGCTCATAAAATAAAAACTTATGGGCTTATCTGAATATTTTTTATGGGACCAATTCGAAACTATTGTGCATCAAACAAAAGAATTACTTAAATCGGTTCAGAATCCTCGGCGAAATCGGTGTACATACATAAAAATGTATATACAGGCCGAGAGAACCTCCTCGTTTCTTTGAACTCGGTTAAACAGTATAGAAACTACTTCTTCTACACACAAACACGAGCACGAGTGCTGCATCATGATGAATTTCAAGTTTTTTTTTTTTGTTTCTGCGATCTTAAGTAATCTACGAGCATATTCATCTTTTGCTATTATTAATCGATGCCAATTTACTTACCACCGTATAATACTTGTAAATGCTAAAATAAATACAAAATAGCCTGACAACCCGATTGCTTCAATAGAGTGTAGGTAAGTATTTTATCCATTAAACTTAGTTTTCATACTGTTTTATATTTGTACTATGTCTAAGCCAAACTCATTTAAAACTGCTGATATGAGAAAATAAACCTTAAATTAAAATTTGATTAGCATTTCGGAAACTGGCTGTCTAGGATATTTTTATAATCAGTCGCTTGTCAAAACATCACTAATATGTTTGATTTTTAAGGCCAAAAGTATTCCTACCATCAGTAAAATCAGGTTTTTGCCTTTCTACTCGCAAAAACATTTCAATCTAGAGGAACTGGGAAATGTTAATTAAAAAGGGAGCTTTATCAAGAGAGCTATCATCAATCTTCAGACAACAATGATCCCGTAACTGAGAGACGAGGACACAGGATCTGTCAGCCAAATGGCATGCATATATCAACGGTCAACAGACCTTTTCGAAGGCCCTTAGGAAATTCTATGTCGTGAAACGTATCAATGTTGTATAAAATTAGGGAAATCATGATTAAAACTTTTTAACCCCCGACGTAAACCGAGAATTATCTACACACGCATATCAAACACACACACGCACACACGCGCACACACGTGCACACAGGCACACACACACGCGCGCACACACACACACGCACACAGGCACACACGCATACACGCGCACACACACGCACATACACATACACACACCCACACACACACACGCGCACACACGTGCACACACACGCACATACACATACACACCCACACGCACACACACACACACACACACACACACACACACACACACACACATAGCGCAGCATACAATATGGAAACAAAGTAGTTGGTCGTGAGAAATGAAGATGGCGTTCTTATCTACAAGATATTAAAATTTTATAATGGTGACCACTAGTAAGATTAGCTATTAATGAACTAACTTTATCTGGGTCTCTTGTCCAAAAAGTCTTTTACACTTTTTATCAAGTCTTCCCTACGACGAAGGAAGCCTTTTCGGGAGCTCGTTATAATCCAGTTTATAATCATGGTTTCTTCTTCCAGTGAAAGTCTTGTTAGAGGACCAGGCCTGCATTTTACAAACTTATTACTTAACCGAAATTGGAGAGTTGTTCTGGGAATGTTATACTTTACAGCTGCTGTTTTTTTAGGCATTTTAGGTTTTTTAGGCAACTGCATCGTCAGCCTTTGCCAAGTCGTCTTCATTATATGAGATATTTTCAGATATTTCTTACCTGGTGTTACTTTAGGCATTTTAGACAGAATAAGCCTAAAATTAGATTTTAGAAGAATTTAATAAAATTAGTAATGATTGGCATCTCCTAAAAGTACAATAATTATTGAAACGGATTACTTAGAGCACAACCATTAGCATACACAAAAAGTATAGACATTGGCACTACCAATAAGTACATTTACTGTAAAATTGTAGCATAAACTCAATGAAATAAAGTGTAAAATACTTAATTATGTTTTCATTTAAAAAACCGACAGTTTTAAACGCGAACCTAAAGTATGATAATTGACACAAATGCAAATGACTATACTATCATACTATAATTTCGCTAATGATAGGCATATCGACAAAACGTAAAATTGATTATTGTACACGAAAAAAATACTAAATACAAGAAGAAAATCATTAACTCTATAACAAACGATAACAATGTCCAAAACCTTACCAAGGTGTATAGAGTATATTTTTTTATGATATAGGAAAGCAAACAAGTATAGGTATTTCCTGATGGTAAGAAATTCACGCCGCCTAGAGACACCAAAGGTGGTAATGGTGCATTGCCCACCTGTGGTCGGGATGTTAGACCTTGAGCAAAATTAAGTTTACCGGCTACCTTACCCTCCGAACCGGAACACGTCATGACGTTATGGCGGCAGGAATAGGTAAGGCGGTGGTACCAATCCGGGCAAGTCGCTGCGAAACTCGACCACTTATATTCACCATTAAAGACACCTCCTACCAAACTATTTTGAGAAAAAACTGGCCGCAAAAAGTAGTCGTTTATAACACTGACAGAAAACAAACAAAGCTGTCATTTTGAAGTAAGGCTTAGTGTTGCCAGGTACGGGTTTACAAATTCTCCAAATTTTTTAATATTTACATTTAAAAAATTAATACAGTATTGAAAATACTGCAACAAAGCTGCACAAGTGCCAATCACTGTAGGGGTGCCAAGAATGCTGCCGGTTACCTACATTGTTATCGTTTGATTTAGTGCATTTCATTGGCCTATTTACAATACATTTTATCTGCAATAAGGTATTCATATTTATTCATGCATTAAGAGATATCATGAATGCAGATTAGATTTTGGTCTTTGAATAGTATTTTTTATATACGTATATTCGTTGGCTAAACACAAAATAGGTTTGTGTCTTTGTTAATTTTGACGTCTGGTTTTTTTCAAACACTCGACGGAAAAGGAAGATTGTTGTAGTTTTAAGTATAGGTGTACGTCTGTCTGTCTATGGCATCATAACTTTTAAACGGATGGATCGCTTTCGACGGGGATTGGTATTATATTGGTTAGAATGAACACTGCCGTCTTGACACGAACATTTCGCTTTTGCCCGCATTTAAATATCAAACTCAAAAAGCGTAAAATATTCATGCCAAAGAAAACATGACGTCAGCAATAGACGATAATATATCACAAACGTTAGCGAATGAATGACATTGTTATAAATTCGTAGAATAACGGGCCCGAAACTATGATTTGAAAGACGAATTCGTTTTGGAAACGAAACAAACGTTCGTTTTGTCTGCGATCGTGTTGTATGCCACGTTCCTAGAACTAATCATAATTCATATTGTCAGTCGCGTATTCCGTGTGTTTCATATTTAATTCCCATATGTTTAATATTGTGTACTCAAACTGCACCAGAAGTTACCCTTTGAAATCCTCAAAAAAGTTGGGTTTCGTCTTTTAAAATTTGTAATTTTTTAAATAGAACACTTACAAACTTTTTACTACAACAATAATTATAATCTAGATCTTGGATGGGCTTAGCAAACCTATGGCATTTTTTACATCGTTTCCATTGAGACAAACTTCAATTTTCTCATTCAATTTCGGTTTGCACGACATCGTTTGAAGTCTTGATTCTAGCTTTTTATGAAAATTTGATGTTTTAAAAGGAGACACATCGTTCAAACGAAGACGAAAGTGTACATTCTAACTCCGTTAATGGTTTTTAGCTATATTACAATTTAGGTTTGTCTGGGATTATTGACATTTTTTAATTTTAGGCTGATTTTCTGTTATAGAAATATTCATAGGGCTAATCAGGTTAACTGGACTCGAAGGTATGTAATGTGTAGTAATTGGTTTACAACCTTCATCAGTTTCGGCAAAAGTAGGAAATAATAAAATAATTTTCATCCTGAGGGCAGAAATTAAGGAAAATCTCGGAAAACAGGTAAAAAGAGAAACATACCTATAATCTGAGTTTTTTTACTACCCGAGGTATGTATGTTTGATATTTTTCTACCCAACGGAACCGGAAAGTGATAATTTCGGTTAGCATAGCGTGAGCATACTTGTCATAGATTATTTAGTTGTCACTTTCCTTCCAACGCTTGTTTAACTAAACACTGTCTAAAATGAGTATGCAATCTATAACACTTGCATAGTGACATGATAACCTACACTCACTTTTCCCCCGTGTTGGTCCGGGCTCCTTTGCAGAATAGACCATCTGCCTGTCTTTGCCAGGCAGCTCGTAAAAGGTGAGCATAAACTTACCGTCACTAACGCCGTGACATCTGACTAGGTGGTCGAGTTTCGCAGCGACTCGATTTAGCTTACTGACTGATTAGCACTATCGCCTTAACTATTCCCGCTGCTATAACGTTAGCGCTTGCCTAAGGTAGCAGCTAAACTTACTTTTGCGCGAGGCCTAACATAACGGCCTAAGCTAATTAATCCATTACTACGTTTGCCTGCTTGTTTGCCTTCCAATATCATAAGAAAAATGAATGGCAGTTAGATAGAGTCTTCATAAGGCCAGGCATGTATACGGAGAAAAGTGATTAAAATATTCTTCGAAAGTGTTTCTCATTTAAGGCGATATTACATACTTAATTACAGTTTACGTCATGAATATTTATTGTTAATTTGTGAACCAATCGACTCCCAGGGCGTGCTGAAAACGATATCTTGGCAGAGATATATGTTACATCAACGTTAAAAGTACGGGGCGGAACAATTACCCTAAATTAGATATTCTGAAATCATAATCTTTGCGATTCAATTGATATACTTTTAAAAGAAATGTTCTTGATTAATTTTATGCTAAATCAGTTTAAAGTCAATATTATTAAGATTGTAAATCCGGTTTTTATCAACGAATCTACGAGTCAAGTGCCGTGTGAAAACTGAGTAGATACTTTAAAATAACTTTTTAAAAATGTAATAATTTGTAGAAGAGAAAAAGCGAAAAAAAGAAAAAAAATGGGGTGAGTCACTCTCATCACTTAGGGGTATGCAAAATAGATGTTGGCCGATTCTCAGCCCTTCTCATTATGCTCACAAAATTTCATAAGAATTGGTCAAGCCGTTTCAGAGGAGTTTAATCACGCACACCGTGACATGAGAATTTTATATATTAGATAAACGTCCATGGACAAATCACATAAAACCCCAAAGCAAGCAAATTATGTTTGTGTTATGGGTGTTAGCGCACAATACTTGTACATAAAAAAACTTAAATAGACACAGAAATAAATTTAATAAACACCCGATCCCGGAAATACAAATATATGTTAAAAAATGTTCAACACATAAATATCTGCCCCCGTCGGGAATGAAACTAAAACCAATTCTACAACAAATATGACTTGTCATAGTATTCATACATTAATAAGCAGCAATATTTATAAAAACGCTAAG
Source organism: Calephelis virginiensis (assembly GCA_002245475.1). Lineage (NCBI taxonomy): Eukaryota > Metazoa > Arthropoda > Insecta > Lepidoptera > Riodinidae > Calephelis > Calephelis virginiensis. The sequence goes on from NJDC01004422.1 coordinate 18,501, forward strand.
TGTTTATTACAAATCTAATTAAGCTATAAATATGACACCCACATACATATACACTTTTAATACAAATTAAATGCGTGGGTAGAGCCGCTTTCCAATTGAATCTAGTATCGATACATCGATTCCAATTGATTAAAACTGAGATCAAAGATGTGTTTCCGCGTGACAGCCGACAATAGGTGCCCCACTGATAGATTAACTGTTGCTACTATATTCAATGCTTAATATTACGAAATGTTCATATTTCTAACCAACTACCAAAAAGGAGGAGGTTTGCAATTCAACTGTATTGTTTTTTATTTGTGTTAACATTTCATTAAATGGTCCAATTTTGGTGATTCTACCTTGGTTTAGAAGCAATTGGTTTCTAGTTTATTTCATTTCATTGCATTTCATTGGATCAAGATCTGATATTTTTTAATTATAACAATGGGGGTATTATAATTATGTTTGTATTTATTCTTAATTAATATCAGCTTTATCTGCTTGATTGCCATTAGATATCAATAAAGCAATATATCAGAAACATAAAATAAGCAATGGCGCAAGTACAAAACATAATAATGAAATTTAAAAAAATTTATACCAACGTCCAACCACCTCAATCACGTCAGCTTTCAAAGAACAAATCTGAATCGAAACGCACGCACGC